>CAAKHG010042900.1:22335-40527 GCA_901007715.1 Dactylopterus volitans | reverse complement strand
GAGTCAGAGATGACGGTAATATAATTTCTATGGACATCACGCAGTTCTGTCTGCTGGAATGAGTTGTTGTTGGACAGCTGTCTTTCTCCCTCCCCCCCTTCACAATTATGTTACGGCAAACTACCTGTAAGCACAGATCTCAGGTCTCATTCTCGGCTTTTGGGGAATAAGGCGGCACTTTTTACGAGCGATTCGATTGTTTTTTTTTGTCATTGATTACGGCAAAAATCCTTGATTATGCGGCACGTTTTCTTAAAACGATGGAACACGCGGCATATTTATGCAGGTTTTTTTTTTTTTTTTTTTTTTTGCCATGAAATTGCGGGTACTTGCAAAAACTGCGGTTTGATGGATAAGAGAAAAAAAAAGTGATTTCCCCCAACATGCTGCTCCCGCAAGGCTACTACCTTCATGTGAAGACTCATCTCTCCTACGATGAGCAAGCATACTAGATCACAGAAAGTTCTCATCTTGTTTTTTTTTCCACAACTTGTTAATAAACACACGGCTCAGACTTACGAAACATTGCAGAGTCAAACAAGTTCCGCTGTCATGCAGCAAAATCTGCTTCACTTGTTTGTTTGTTTTTTTTCCGCTTATTTTTGTTGGCAAATGGGACCGATTTTTGCGCGCCTTCATCGCGCCTCCTTCTTCGCCGGGTTCGCAGCCTCTGAGTGACACAACGTTCCCGAGGCAACGGAGGGGGGGGGGCTGCTCTCGTGTGAAGTAAACGCAGCATTTTCCAACTTTCCAACTTTATGTCAGGTTTTTTTTTTTTTTTTTGCAATGAAAATGCGGGGATTATGAAATCATTATGAGGCAAAAGTGCGGCGTCTTTGGAAAAAAATGCGTATATATGCGGGACTTTGGCTGATTGTGCGATTTCATAATGGCGTTTTTCCTGGAGGGACTGGCTATCAGCCCTTCAAGGACATTTAAATGTCGCCAAAGAGGAAATTTTGTACGGATTTTCCCTAAATAATCAGGCCGCTTACTCGTTAAGAGTCAAGTATTGAAAGGGCCAAATAAAGGGGAGAAGTTCCAGGTTGGCGCGGCATCATCTTCCTCCCTCCGTCTCTCTCTCTCCATCTCGCTGGTTCATTCTCTGCATGAGTTTGACTTTTTTTTTTTTTTCTTTTTTAATCCACCCACCATCTCTTCTGGTGACTCGTGATTCATCCAGCCTGCCGGGCCTTGAATATAATCCCCGCTGTCAGCCTCCATCCGAGTGGAACAGCAGTCAACTGGATGTCTCACTCGCGCTGATGGCGGACGCCCAGAGAGAGAGAGAGAGACGCACAACTTCCCTGGAAAGACGCGGAAGAACCGGGAGCGCGAGCGTGTGCGGTTGCCCCGTCGAGGAAGCAAATGGGAAGCAGGCGCGTCGCCGCTCGCGCTCGTCTCACTTTCACTTTCATCGCGTTTCCTTTTCTTTTCTTTTTGGTCGGGAGAAAAAAACAAAAGTAATATAATTGTTTTGCTCGTTTGTGACGCCTCCGTCTCCTCCGCTCGCTCGCCCGCCCAGCGCAGCCGCATCCTGTCGGTCTGACGCATGGCTGGCTGCTACACACACACACACACACACACACGGAGGCACAAGCACCTGCTTATTTTGCACAAAAAAAAAAAAAAAAAAAAAATGCAGACACATGTACATGTTGTCAGACCCTATTTGTCTGCCGAGTTCAAACTCCACATCTCTTCTCCCTCTCTCTCTCTCTCTCTCCGTCTAGATGCTGCAGCCCCAGTTTAAACCCCACAGCATCCAGCAGGTTCTGCTCAGGCTGTTCCAGGTATTTCAGCGCCGTCACTTCAGCCCTCTCGTTCATTTGCCGCTTTCAAATCGGCCGAGTCGTTGCATTAAAACTCCTCGGCCTTCCTTTGTCAGACATTACCTGGCTTATTCCCCTTTTTTTATTTTTTATTTTTTTAAATGTATCTGATTGTTGTGTTTTCCCTTCTCGTACTCTTAACGCGGCTCTCTCGCATCAGGCTGCATGTTAAATATCTCAGTGCGGCTCCCAGAGGAGCGCGGGACAGAAGGGGGCTCGTGGTTTATTCATGCGGAGCCCCAACTAAGAATCCACCTCGGCGTTGCAAGCGCGGCGTGTTTTCACCATCAGGCCTGAGCTGCAGGGTTAGATTATTCCGCGAGTCCTTTCCCCCGGGGGGATCCAGTCCGGGCTGATTTGATGGCGGCGGCCGTCTGTCACAGGTGATTCCCGGACGGTCGCCGTACGGCTCCTGGGACCCGGGACGCTGCCTGCGCTGCGCCGTGGTGGGGAACTCCGGGAACCTGCGCGGGGCAGGATATGGGGCCACCATCGACGGACACAACTACGTCATGAGGTGAGAGGGGACGCACGCCGAGGCGCCCTGGGGGGGGATTAAAATAACTGCCCTTCAAAGGATTTGGCTCAGTCCATCACACCCGAGTGTAATTTTCAGGTATGGAGAGCATCTGCAGACATGCCAGCAGATTCGTTCTTCCTAAAATCTCAACATCGGTGTTTCTGAAGAGCAAAACGTTGTTACGGCAAATGTAAGGCAGCCACCACTGTGCTTTACTATACCGCATATTTGACATAATAGAGGCGTTTTATGAGCGTCTATTTAAGCAAAACTCCATAAATTAACATAAAAACCTACATAACCTTTTCTCAAGTATCTCTAAAAAAAACACTTCTGCTCTTCCTGTAACAAATACTTGAGCGCAGTACGACTCTCTGGTACACCATCATTTTATACATAAAAGCAAATTTAATACCAGTGTACTTTAAAAATGGCCCACCACCAATTAGCCCGTTGTTAGCCATTTGTAGTATATTTTGTATTTTGTTAGTATATTTGAGCCGGACGGAAGCAGCTAGCAGTTTCCCCTGTGGACTTTAAAACACTGTTATTTGAAAGACTGGACGTCTCCAGCGTGAAGTCGGCTGCTGTTTTGATTTTTTTTTTTTTTTTTTTTACGCGTAACAAAAACAAAAACAAAAAAAAACCCCCCAAACAAACAGCGAAACATCTCCCCGAGCAGCGTAAAACGCAAAATATAAGATGAGGGCTGAACTACAAATAGGATCAAGTAAGACAAAATGGCTCTCAAGGAGGTGCCCGAGATTTTAGAAAATAGCAGTTTAGAGTGCCCCCCCCCCCCGGACCGGGACCTCTGACCAGCTGCTGTTCGGTTGCTGAGGTTCTCGCAGATGTTTTCCCACACATGCCGGCGCACGTGTTGAGGGCAGGAGGAGGCCCGGAGACGCTCGCGGACCCGCGCGGACTTTTAAGGGCGCGACCCTACACGCCATCTGGCCCGGCAGCTTTGCCGAGGCTTGATCGTGTGACTCCGTGAGGGCTCGGGATCGGCGCGGTGTCGTCATGGGGGGAGGGGGAAGGGGTCTGCGCCTGCCAACCACAAAAACCCGCTCACCCTGGAGCTTCCCCCCCTGCCGCGGCTCCTCTCAAAAGATGGCTCCAGGAGGGGTGGCGTCAGCTTGAGCGTCTGGTTTTGACACCGGGCGGCGCTGCCGCCGTGACCGCGGTGTCGCCTCTCGCCTCACTCAGGATAAACCTGGCGCCCACGGTGGGCTACGAGGAGGACGCCGGCAGCCACACCACCCACCACTTCATGTACCCGGAGAGCGCCAAGAACCTGGCCGCCAACGTCAGCTTCGTCCTGGTCCCCTTTAAGACTCTGGACCTCGTCTGGATCACCAGCGCGCTGTCCACCGGACAGATTCGATTGTAAGAGCCCGGGCACACACACACACACACACACACATACACACACACACACACTGCAGCCACTGCAGCATCACAATAAAGTGTTTAATGCAATTTCTGTCTCTCTGTCTGTCTGTCTCTCTCTTTTTCTTTGCTTCTTCCTGTCTCTCTCTCGCTCTCTCTCAGTACTTACGCTCCAGTGAAGCAGTTTCTGCGTGTGGATAAAGACAAGGTGAGTATTTTTAACGTTTATTGCAATAACTTTTAGCTGCGCGCACACACACACACACGCACGCTCGCTCACACACACACACAAACGCGCCCACACAGACTGGAGGGAACATTCATTAACATAATGCGTCCCCGAGCACGTTGCCCCTCACCGTCCCACCAAAGTGCGCAACTCTAAACCCAAAATGTCCTCACCTGGACGCTTTGAAGCCCAAACTGGTTCTCACAAAGGTAAGCCATACAAGTACACACACACACACACGTATATCAACGGAGGCAAACACACGCGCACGCGACCCTGCTTTCCTGCAATTAGATCATGGCCTGCTCATCGGTGCTGGCCGATTACGTTCAGATTGTAAACCTTCCCTTTGTTTGAAATAATCTCCTGATGACTCTTTAATCCATGGAAATTTAACTAATCCCCCCCCACACACACACACACACACACACATGTGAATGTCTTCGCCTGACCACTTCTTACACCGTCTTTTGGCGCTCACCCAAAATGATAGATTTATCGGCTCTAATCTGCCTCGGCTGAGCTCCCAGCAGCCCGAGGACCTGACAGTCAGGATGTGGATTTTTTTTTTTCCCCTCCACGTCTTCCGCCTGCGTTTGACTCCGAGTTCAGATTAAAAGCGGCGTGCCGGGCTGACGCCTTTTCCTCCTTCTGTCCGCCCCCCCCCCAGGTCCAGATCTTCAACCCGGCGTTCTTCAAATACATCCACGACCACTGGACCCGCCATCACGGCCGCTACCCCTCCACCGGCATGCTGGTGCTGTTCTTCGCCCTGCACGTCTGTGACGAGGTCAGGTGATCTCCGTCTCCGCCGGCGCCCCCCCCCCCCACCGGCCCCCCCCCCCCCACCGGTCGTTTTGAAACCGCACGCGTTTTGTAACCCGCACGCCTCTCGCCGCCCTCCTCCAGGTGAACGTGTTCGGCTTCGGGGCGGACGGCCGAGGCAACTGGCACCACTACTGGGAGCAGAACCGCTACTCGGGGGAGTTCAGGAAGACCGGCGTCCACGACGCCGACTACGAGGCCCAGATCATCCAGCGGCTGGCCAAGGCCGGCAAGATCACGGTCTTCCCGGGGAAGTAGCCAGCACGCCGTCCCCGGTCTGGGCCCCAGAAGACGGGATGAACGTTGGACATTCCTGCTGTCACTTGCACCAGTTTGGGTTCTTAGTTAGCAAACCAAACGCTTTTTGGAAGGCGAGGCCCGATGCGAGTCCGGCTCACCAGACAGGAGTTTGCTTCCCTCTCCCGTTAGGACACATCCCACCAGTCAAGACCCCGACCGGGCAACGAGGCGTGGGAGGAGACGCGGATCCAGACGCGGTTCTCCTCACAGAGCAGCGACCTCGTTGTGGGTCGCGCCTCGAATTAGACGATTCCAGCTCTCGCGGCCTGCGTCGGGAGCGGAGACCCAGCTATTCACCACGGGCAGAGAGAGAGTGTGTGTGTGTGTGTGTGTGTGAGAGAGAGAGAGAGAGAGGGAAGCGCCTCGCGCACGTGGCCCACATCTGGACCGAGCCCAGCGGAGATGTTTACCATGGATGTGGATCTAATCGCCATCTGTTAACACGGAGACGGCATGTTTGGTGCCTCGGAAAACGGCAGCATCAGCACTCGGGAGGATTACGGCGCCGCAGCCACGTGCTCGCGCGCGGACTCGCCTCCAAACACGAGGACTCGCCTCCAAACACGAGGCTCTGGGAGACCTGCAGACACACACACACACACACACACACACATTGTGGGAGCTGGGAGATGATATTTCGAGATGCTGGCGGAGCCGTGGGCGGACACCCTGCCTGCCCTTTGCTCGATGTAGAATCCTCCCAAAATCCTGGACTCCTCTCCATGCGATCCGTTTCACTTTAGCGTAGCGAGGACTTTGTGTGACTGACGGGTTGTGGAACACCTTCTTCGGGGGGGTGTGGGGGGGTCAGCACCGGACATGGCAGGGGCCTCAACACCTCGCAGCAGCCTCCAAAACATGATCAAGGCTTCTTCTTCTTCTTCTCCTTTTTTTTTTTTTAGAACCTTTTGGCTACTCTGACTCAGACAGTTCGCAGCGGCAGCGAGAGCTCCAGCCTGGTTAGCTCTTTGCAGTGTGTATCTCCACACACACACACACAATTACACACACACACACACTGAGAAATGTTCTGGGCGAACGTCGATTTTGACTGCGTGAGACACTAATGAGGCCAAAAGTCCATCTCCTGGGATTTCGTGTTTGGAATGGAGGCACGCTGCTTTCTGGACCGGCGTTTAATCCCCCCCACCCCCCATTCCGGTGCGTCGGGGTCTAATTTGCGAGCGGGAGGACCCGGAGACGGAGAGGCCGAGCGGCGGGAACCAGTCCTGACGAGCGCGGCGTGACCCGACGCATCATTTACGCCGCGGTTTGTGTGGATGAGACGGAAAGGAGGCCGCCGGTTTCCTCCCTCTCTCTCTCTCTCTCTCTCTCTCTCACAACAACCTGGCTCAATCCCTGCGGATTCGGCTCATCAGCGGCTTTTTGTCCCAGATTAGGGCCCCTGTGATGGGGTTAAAGAAAAGACGGGGCTGAAAAGACCCTCCGGACCCGGGAATGATTGAACCTGTCAGCGGCTCTGCTTCATTAGCCACGAGCCCCGGTCCCTGCTCGGCCAATTAAAACCCGCAGGTCTATCTGGAGGCCGGTGGAGCCACCAGACGCCTTAGTCTTCACCTCCGCACCACAGAAACTCCCACTTCCTGTTCTGATTTCCATTATGATGGCGTAACCCCCCACCCCCTACGGCAAGAGTGCAGATTTGATTTGTGTCGTCTTGTCCTGTTTAGCTTCGTGTTTCGACTTTGGCCGGCGTCGCCCCGCCGAGGTCCCCCCCCGCCCCCTCCCCATTCGCCGTTTTCATTCGAATCTTCTAGAATCAGTTTGGAGTGTGTGTGCTTATTTGCTTTCTGGGGATTTAGGTGGGTAGATTGACAGCGCGCGCTCATGCCTGCACGCGTGTGTGCGCGTGTGTGTGTGTGTGTGAAGCTCTCGCCAAACCGTGTTGTTTCAGCAGACAAGACGCGAGAGCGAGGAAATGTCGGGTTCCTCTCAGCCCGCGTTGGTTCCGTTACGCGCAGACGGCGACGGGGGGAGGCCGGACAGCATCGGAATCAGGATGAGCCCAGAATACAAATCCACCCGGAGCCGGAAGGGGCGCAACGGTACACATGCGGTGTGGGGAAAATGCAAAACACGCATTTTCTTGTTTTTTTTTCCCGTAAGAAAATTGTGTAAATATTAATTTTAAATAGTTAAATTGTTTTTTGTTTTTTTGTAATTTTGGATGTCCCAGCATCATGACCTTTCGTAGGTTCCTCTGATTGGCGCTCGTGTTGTCGGGGTTTGCGGAGCAACGACGTGGCACGACGTCGGCGTCTCCGGGTCCGTCCGCCAGCGAGCGACGGCAGCTTCTGCCCTGCCGCCTGATTGGCTGCCGCGGCTCTCTGGCTGGAATCCCCCCCTTCCTATGCCCCCCACCCCCCCCACCCCGACTGAGGCTTCAGCCAGAGCTCTCGACATCTTAGTCGTGGATCCGCTGCCGCGAAAAAAAACAAACAGTGGGGGCCTTTGTGTTGGCTCCCCCGATCTCCTCTCTGTCAGCTGCCGATGGAATGAATGGCGGCCTGGACGCTAAACGAATGTAAGAGACGCTGAGAGGGTCGCCTGTCTCTGCCGGGACAACAGCGGCGACCCGTCAGCGGTCGCTGGGGTTCGTCTCCGAGGGGTTTTTTTTGTTTGTTTTTTTTTTTCAAGCTTGCGCGTCGGCAACGGCTGCAACTGGAGGGTGACGCCCGCAGACCGCCCGACCGTCCGTCCGTCTGTCTGTCCCCGTTCTTGTGAGCGCGATATCTCAGGATCACGTTCGAGGGTTCGAGGCTGAGCCGATTGGATTTTGATTGTCACGGGTCAGAGGTCATTGTGACGTCCCCAAGCTGATTCCGGCGGCATTTTAGACGAGTGATGACATTTTTTTACTCAATTAATTAGTTGAAAGTCCCCACTACATGCACCCATCAGCCCATCGTTGGAGCGCTCAGCAGTGTGTGACTGGACCACACTGGTCCTGACCCGGTCGTCCACTATCACAACTCAAGAGTCGCCCAAATCCTTACGTGGACGTCTCCGTGGTGACCAGATAGCCATTGTTTTTTGCCTCACCCCGTCAATGGCCGTCATGTTATGGCCACGCATTGCGGACAGACGTGATGCGTTGGCAGAGTGCTTGGCGGAGACTAAGCGACGCCTCGGTCCGGTCGGCTCGCGCGGAAGTACAGATATGATGTTATTTAGCGCGCGAAGCACCACGAGACCATGGTAGCAAATGTACCGCATCCAGATGCTCCAGGAGGAGCGCGTGTGCCGCTACGCCCATGAGAGATGGTGCGATGGAGGTCGTGTTCACAGCTGCATTCACGAGCATCTTTGGTGGTCCAGTGGTCCCCCCACGCTCTCCTTGCCGCAGTCTTTGGAGCATGTTTACATAAACATGCTTATGTGCGGCCTGATTTATGTAAGGAAACGTGGACGATCAGATGATCCAGAAATGGATCCGCTCTTTGTTGTTCTCATTTGGTCGTTCCTTTCAGTTTCCAGCTGAGGAGGCGCGTAGGCTGACAAGAACAGCTAATTTGTTCCTTGCAAACTGGCATAATGCGTCTGCTTATTTGCAGCAGCGTCGTGAGATGTTATCAAATTGCTCACTCGACGGCCGTGTGCTCGTTTGTGTGCGTGTGTGTGTGATTAACACACTTACAGCTCCCCTTTTGGAGAAGCAGGTGAATGCAGGTGTGAACAGACCCCCCCTAGACTTTTGAGAGGCAGCAGCACTCCGGGTTCCTCAGTGGGTCTGCATGAGGACAAGATGATGAGTCTAAAATAGTCTAAAAGTCTAAAATAAGATAAAGGTTGCGTGCGCAGAAAAAGGACCGAAGCAAATTTAATATCTAACACAAAGTTTAGATAGTAACTTTAATCAGTTACTTTATATTGACTGCCCTCCAGTACATTTATGAACAGATGAGCGCTGACGTCACACGGCGGGCCGCCGTTAGCGGTGTTAGCGCTTCTCTTTGTTCTAAAACGTTGACGACTCGCTCTGAAAATGAGCTCTGAATGGCGAACATCATGCGTTTGATCATTAGGATCATTATCAGCAGCAGTATCGTTGATAATAAGTGGCAAACATCCACAGGAAGACTTTGTAAACATGTAGGCCGCCGTTGGTTTTTTATTTTTACCCTGCCAGCAGAACTCTAATTTCACGACAAGAGAAATGAAACCAGCAAGATGAAGCCAATTACGGAGCTTTGGTATATATATAAAAAAAAAAAATCAGTGTAGTTTCCCTTGGAAGACTTTGCATGGTGAGTTCATGAGCAGCAGCTGCGTAGGAACTTTGAGTGCTGCTGGCTGCTGGGCTGATGGAAGCGGCGGGCGGTGGGATGAACCGTGCCTCCCCCTCCGCCTGTATGCTACCGCGTCATCTTCGGATGATCCCCCCCCCCCCCCCGACGTAACAGTGTTACAGTTGTCCTGTATCTGCTCTCGGTGTGTGTGTGTTTTTTTTGTGTGTGTTTTTGCTTTGCATCTACCTGGATCCCATCGTGTCGCTTCTCTCGCCGTCTCGCTTTCCGTGCCTTGTTCTGCTGCTGGACGCTTCTCCGTTAGCAACGCGCGTCGGCTACCTTACCCAGTACACACACACACAAACACACACACAAAGACGCTGTATGTCTTGCTGGTGGAGAGCTGTGCCTTCTGAGCTGTACACCCCACAAACACACACACACACACACACACACACACGAAAACACACTCTGCCTTCTACTCGGGGCGCAGATGCTTCCCGCCGCTCACTTCTTTCCTGCTTTGCGCGCTGACGTCGCCTCCTCGTGATTGGCTGTTGGCTGAAGAAGAGGACGTGAATTCATGCGAGGACTTTTTTTTTTTTTTGTACATATATTCTGAACATTTGTGTCTCTGCAGGCGCTTTTTTTTTTTTTTTTTTAGATGAATCGCAGTCGAGAAAGATGGCCGACACAACGCAGCAGATACTCGTCTTCTATCTGAGCATGTGCGGTGACAGGTGGGGAGGAGGATTTGAACCTGGTTTGCGTGTTCTTGGACCCTCAGACCCCCGTTTTGAAACGATGGCGCCTGGACAGGGACTTTTACATCCAGAGATGTAACTGTGTCAGAAACCTCTCACAAAGATTTAAACCGCTAATCTGATCCACCATCACTGATCTGACCCTGATAATAGCAATTCGTTAATTATAGTAGATGGAATTTTTTTTTTTGCTGTCTTTAATCTTTTTGCTATTTTTTTTTTTTAAAGTTTTGTTGCCAGATGTGTTTGTTTGTTTTTTTTTGGTCTCATTTTTCACAATTCCTTGTTTATTTTGTCTATTTTTGCGAGGATTTCTTTCAAAAACTTTGGAAAAGAACCTCGAGCAAATGAGCAAGACACTTCTGATTGGCAGCTGTAATTGTATTAAAAATGGACAGGATATCAGAAGAAAAAAAAATTGGAGAAATTTTTAGAAATGACCAGAAAGAAATGCATATGTAATGTATATGAAAAATGTTCTAAAAAGGTGTGTATTTTAGCCCTGATCAGTGACGCTTGTCTTTAAGTGGACGACAGTGAAATTCAATGGCTTCGGCTTCCACGGTTTTCCGCAACTGACGTGGGTTTTCCCAAGATGCCCTTTGCGGCTTCATTTAAGGAGACACATGGCGTTAAAACATGGAGACCAGAACGCAGAGATGACGGAGGGGAGGGGAGGGGAGGGGGCAGCCGGGTGATCCCTCTCTGCCACGCGAGCCTAAATTAGAAACGGGTGTCACAGATCTGAGAGTTCCTAGTCGCATTTAGAACATGAAGTAGGTCTTCGCTCCTCCCGCTGACCCAACACACACACACACACTCTTTTCTTTTCACAATCAGAATAAGTGCTAATGTCCGTTTGAGAGCGCGTTGCTGAACGCCAATCAAGAACTAGAGGGCCGCTTGAGCAAGAGGGCATTTTGGGAAATGGGCGTGTTTGCTGCAGTAGTGGAAGCCAGTGAAGCCCCATTCCGGAGGGGGATTTTAAACCGATCCGATTGGCTCTGGGAGTTTAAAAACCCAAAACGTGCCGGCTGAAATCGGCTCAGCGCTTCTTCGCTGTCCCGAGTTCCCTCCACCTGCTTTGTGTCGCGCTTTTGACACGTTTCGGCAAAACCATCATTACGGCTGCGCGCGTGGAAAAACCCGCCAAACACACACACACACACACACACACACACACACACACACCCTTAAAGGAGCAGGTGTACATTTTAGGAGAGGAACCTGTCCATTTCCTGACCAAGCCGTTGGTAAGAAATCCCACATGCAATAAGATCCAAGAGACTGTTACTTCAACCTAAAGGCGGCCCCTTTAAAAATAAATGTTGTCTTCCACCCGCTCGTCTCCCGTCGCCATGGCGGCGGCGGCTCCGTGTCATGCAGGGGTAACGGGGACGCTACCAGCAGAAGCATCACTTGAGCGTCTGACCAGTCACTCGCAGGAACACGGGCCGCCGTCGCTGAGGCGTTTCAGGCCTCGGGCGGCGTTGTCTTTATCAGTCGGCTGGTCTGCGCTGAGGAGAAGCCACTGAACACACACACACACACACATCACACCCCCACTCCAACACCCGCAACGCTGTCAGCTATCATCTACAAGCAGGATCGAGGCGGCTTTGTGAGCAGCGGTGAAATCGGCTCGTGTGAAAGCGAAGGAAGCCCCGAGTCCAGCCGAGTCTCCGAGTGAGATTAGCCCCCCGCCTGCTCGTCCGGTCAGACCTCCTTCAAGCAGCAGGACGAGCCCGCGAGCATCTGTGCGACATGTGACCTTTGTTATCTTCCGCTATTGTGCAAATAAAAGCTTCATTAATTACAAGGATGCAGAAGGATGTTTGTGCTGTTTTTTCATTTTTCCCTTTAAAAATCCTTTCAACAAAAATGCGTTGGGACGCTGAAACATTTTCCATCTCATAGCTGCAGTTACTTTACGGATTTCATACATGAACCGTAATTCACTCGGCTTCATGAAGAATTTTACCTGGAAACGTCTCGGAGACGCCGCCGAACCACCGGTTAACAATGTCATCACCAACACCACCAAATGAAATGACTGCATGAGTTAACATGACTAAAATGTGTCAAGAAAATATTAAGTTTACCACGTTAATGTGAAGTGATCACAAGCACTACATTTCCATGACAAATGCATTATATTTGAATAGATCCCAGCTACATTAAGCAATGTGTGCATTTGTCAGATTTTATAATTGAAAATATTGACACGTGGAATGAGAAACTCATGCCAAGAGAACGTTGAGTCAAACATCTGAATGTTGATCGAGACGTTTGACAACCAGACGGATCCTCATTCTTTGAAATCCACATTTAACACCCATTTCAAGCCTCTAAATTTAACAAATGAATTTCAGTCATTTAGAAATGTGACAAGCCACCAGCGAATCTTTACCTTCAAATCCAAGAACGAGAATTAAAATCGGTGGTTTTGTCAGTCGACAGAATTCGCGGTCGCGGAATGACTGAAGGTTCTGGTGAAGCGCTGAACAACCGTCCCGCAGAGCTGCGGGTTGCCAACGGCAACTCACCGGGGTTCACTGCCGGCGGGCTGAGGAGGAGCAGCTCCTCTGGACTTCCTCGGGCGTGCGAGTCAAACCTCACGCTTACAACTCCCTTTGCTACGTTATTTTACAACTAGTAAAAACAGCATTTCCTGCAGAAAGTGCCCGCGAATGCTGGACGCAATCGCATAAGCACGGCAAGTAAGGTAGAAAAAGAGCTCATGATGAATAAAAAAAATCAGCATAAACGGTTGCGGAAGAGCTGAACTGCCATGACGCTGGAGGACAGTTGCGGCTGCCATGGTGATGGTCTCGCTATCAAGGCGAAAAAGGGTTAGCATTATCTGCATCAAAGCACGAGCGTTTCATTTCAACTGTTTTTTTTTCATTCATGCTTAAAGGAGCATGAACGGATGGATTAATAGGCATCGAAAGCTGGACGTTTTGACGGCTAAGTGGATCCTGTCTCTTTAAGTGGAGGCCGTTAAACAGCCAAACGCGAGTGAGGAAAATGGCTGACCTGAGATCCCATTAAGTAAACGCCGTCAACGCCGTCAACACCAGCTGTGTTATTAATGGAGAATTCTGAGAGATGCTTTTTTTTTTTTTTTTTTTTTGATGATGGGTGATCTGGGTTTCAGGTCCCGGGTGTCACCCATCAGATGTGAACCAGAGCCTCCCGGAGACCAATCGCACTGGGGAAAAAAAAAAAAAGACGCCATTTCTGGAAAAAGCAGCAGGAAGACGGCGGGACGTTAGCAGGACTATTTATTCTGAGCTCATCATGAGATATGAACAGCTGCAATGACAAAAGACAGTTATCATTATTATTATTATGACGCTCTCAGTCGGTATCAAACTTCAGGAGACGCGGGTCGCACAGACTCGTTGAGGATGCTCATGATCACGTTAAATGACAAACGGTTTGTTTGCACGCCCGGCGCGTGTTAACCTGGAGACGCACGCTTGGATAATGGCTTCTTGTGTGAAAGACGAGACCGCGACACGGCCGCCGCCGCTCCTACAGAACCGGCCCCGCCCGCTCAGACGGCGCCGCTGTCGGGCCGCCATCCGCCGGGACGTCGGCGGCTTGGACCGCTGAAGCGCCTCTGAGCAGGCGGGGACCGGTAAAGTGCTTCTAAACGAGCGCAGCTACGATGAGATGAAACGAACGTGGGAGGGCGGCGAGGGCCGGCGCTCGCGGCGCCGGTCTGGCCCACTAACTAGTACTTTTGACTCTTCCGAGTGCAGGACGGCGCTGGAACTACGTCCCTTTATCCTCCCTTTATCCTCCCTTCACCAGCATGCAGTTCGCGACGTGCAGAGGCGGATTCTTCGAACCGTCTCCTCCGGCTGTGATGTCAACCCGCTGGAGAGCGTGTCGTTAATTGTATTTCCTAGTTCCTTTTTTTTTTCTTTTTTTTTTTTTACTCTTTTTCCAAGCAATTTTTTTAAATTTCCACAGAAAGTAATTTTAAAGCAGCAAACTTCCTCCCCGCGGTCGGTCGTGGGTGGACACGGCGGGAGCGAGGAAGCGAGAGCCGGTTCTGATCTTTTCTGACTCGACAAGAGGAGGCGGGGCCAGGAGGGGGTGGGGGGCTACGGCAGGACGGACGGACATCCGGCCCCTCGGCCATCTGCCCCTCCTCCTCTCATCGCCTTCCTCCTCCTGCCCCTCCCGCTCCTCTCAATTCTCCCCCAGTTTGAGCCGTGCAAACTCGTTGGCCATCTGTAGCGCCTCCTGCAGGCAGTGTGTGTTCCTGCCGGTGGCCTGGGCCGACATGTCCTTCCCGCCTCCCTTGCCGTCCAGCAGGGGGCACAGCTCCTGAACCCACTCGCTGGCCTTCAGGCCGCGGTTGGCCACGTCCTGGAAGGGAAGGACGGGGAGGGTCAGACGCGCCGAGGATGGTGCCGACTGGCTACATGAGGGGGATGTGGCGGCGCTCACCTGTGGGACCTGGCACAGGCAGGTGATCTTGCCGGCGTCGGGGTCGACGGTGAAGAGCATGGCGGCGGTCTGAGGGGAGCTCGACTTCAGCAGCTTCAGCGACTCATTCAGAGCCTGCGGGGACGAGCAGAGGCGGGAAGTCTAATGAGCCACAGAGCTGATCTGGTCCCATGACAATAAGACAAGAGGGCGCCGCTGAGGGGCTTCGTTCCGACCTTTGCTGAGGCGCCAGTCTCCATCGCCATCACCAGCAGCGGCTGGTTGGGGCTGCCGTCGATCACCTCCTTGGTCTTCTCCAGGACCCTCTTCTGGATGTCGGCCTTGTAGCTGCGGTCCAGGTCGTCCATGGTCTTCTTCAGGCCTTTAAGGGTTTCCCTCATCTCGTCCTTCTGCCATTGGGAGATGACGGCTGTGCCGATCGACTGCACGGGAGACAAATGCGTCGGTGCAATGGCAGAGTTTATGGGCCTTTCCAAATTATAAACACACACACACACACACACACACACACACACACACACACACACACACACACACTTACCTCGGTCATGTCGGCGATCTCTTTCTGTACGTCCTTGTTGGGGGCCGTCTGCTGCTTCACCTTGTCTCCAAGGGCGGACAGAGACTGATGCAGGGCGTCGGCTTTCCTCTGGGCCTGGTGAGCGCGAGACGGACGCATGAGATGGGTGACGAGAACCAGACCAGCTTCCAGCGGAGGAACTGGAGACTCGGAGCGCTGGCTTTGAGTGAGATGTCCAGAATTCAAACGCTGACCGCTGCCTTTACAGCAGCAGCGACTACCGAGGCCCCGCCCCAATCAATCGGAACCGCTTATTGTAGAACATCTCATTACAACAGTTTCAACCTGACAACTGTGGTTATGGAAGTGTAGTGTTGTGTCTTCTGTCAACTTTATTCCAAACAACAATGACGACCACGACAAAGCCACATTATCAATGCCACCTGGAATGAACTTGATATTTATGGTGTGTGTGAGTTTGGCTCAAATGTCGTCCACTAACGTGGAGAAGAAAAGCTAAACGCGCCTTTGCAGCTACAGTTTCGCAGTGTTCAAGGTCGTTAACGTCGACACGTCACCTCCTGAGCTTCTGAGTGACATTTTCATTCCAGCGTTCGGGTCGTTCTGTCCCGAGTGGCGAGAAAAATCGGCAAACTTCTGACAATCAGCAAACCACGACTGACTATGTGACCGTAGGTTATTGTCTATGTGTGTCTGTGTGTGTGTGTGTGTGTCTGTGTGTGCTGACCTTCTGGGCCTCGCCGCCTGTCACAGCGACGATGCGGCGGATGCCCTTAGCGATGGCCTCCTCTGAGACGATGACAAACGGAGCAGCGTGACCAGAGTTCTGCAGATGGCTGCGGATAACAAACGGCCACATTAGAGACACTGCTGCCGATGCGAAGGGGAGGCGGAGCAACGAGGAGGGGGGCGGGTGGGAGAAGGAACATGGCAGAACAGCAGCAGCAGGAGGAGGCAGGGATTGTTTAGGGAGGCTACATATTAAACGGGGACCAAAGACAACATGACAGTTTACCAAAAGCTGAGTGTCTGAAAGCCTGAGGAGACGCCGGCTTCATGCCGACGCCTCCGACAGGCTGCCTGCACACGCAGCCTTGTTTTCATCACAGGTATTGGAATACAACTAAAGTGAAGTAGAACCTCTATTAGATGTTGGGGCAGACGTCTTTACCACTTAGCCAAAGATGGCGTCTAGCTGCGGGTTCGTCTGAATTATGCTGAACACGTGACGACTGACTGCAGCGCTGCAGATGTCAGAGTAATCCAGATCAGGCGCTTCATTCTCAAACCTCTAAGCCCCGTTTGCTTCGTGGAGCTTTCATTTCCGCTCGTGATCGCACCGGCCGCGCGTGGCCGGGCGGGCGGCAAAGCCCGAGGGGGGCCGGTCGACACTCACGTTCCGCCGCAAAACTCGATGGAGGTGAGGGAGCCGGCGGCGCTGCTGGGGTCGTCCAGCAGGTCCTGAACGGGGATTCCGATGGACACGACTCGGACGGGGTCGGGGTAAGTCTCATCGAACACGGCGCGCAGACCCTGGACGGCCTTGGCTGCCGCTAGAGGCGCCTCCATGGCGTAAACCGGCTGCGGAGAGCGAGAGGGCGGGAACAAGAGCAGCGCCGTCAGATGCTGGTTTATTACTGACGGCAAAAAAAACCCCTAAAATGACAGTTTTCTTTTGTGTCGCTTTGAAGCAGCGGCAAGGAGCCATTTTTTTCCCAGGAGATAACAGTTTTGTCGTTCCTACGATGATGAAGATGAGCCGCTGGCGCCACCCCGATGCCGGCGCTTCACTCATTTGTCATTGTTTAAACATGCAATTTGCAACTTGAGACACAAGACCAGGCGGAGTTGAGAGGCTGTTATCAGATGACAGCTGATAGGCGCCATGATTCACATGGTGAGATGATCATGATATGATTCACACGATTTCCTGCGGGATTAATAAAGTATTTCTGATTCTGATTCATGACAACCGGTTTTGCTCTTTAACTACGTGCCACTAATGTCAAATGTACTCAAATGGTCAATTATGCTCCAACTGCATCCATAAGCAGAATCTGTTCATAAAGATGAATAATTAGTTGGTTTCAGCTTTCAAATCTTATGATCTGTTGTCCGTATATGATGAATATCTAGATTATAATGATGAATATGATTATGAATATAGCCTGAATATTTTGGGGTTCTGGATCATTAAGGGAATAAACAAGACATCTGGAGATGTCGCCACGGGTAATAACGCACATTTTTCACAAAATTCATTGTGTTTTATTGACTAAAAAAATTAAATGAAATTATCAGCACATTAACCTGTGAAGTAATCATATCTGCAAATAGCACTTTCCTATCTGAACAGTAAGAACCTGACACTGCTGTTGCCCTGTTCACCCACTCGCATTCAAATTCACACACACTCATGCAAGGTCATCAGGAGCACCGAGGGCTCTGGCATCTTGCTCAAGGACATTCGCACAGTCTCTGGCCGAGATGGGGATCGAACCACTGACTCACATTACTAGACTGGGGCCAAACTGCCCCCTAAATAACCGCCAGCTCCAAAACCCTCATCGCTTCGTTTCACATTTCCACATAAAGCATTTGTAAGTGTCGGGGGAGGGCGGCGCCGCCATCTTCAGCTACACGAGAACCATTCATAGTAAACGACATCTCATGTTCATCTCCCCACTGACCTTGGCATCCCTTATCATGGCGCAGGCGATCTCCTCGGTCCGGCGAACCTCCCCCGTGCTCAGGGCGCCTTTGGCGGTGAAGTCAAAGCGCAGGCGGTCGGCGGCCACCAGGGAGCCCCTCTGGTCCGCCTCCCCTAAGACGCCACGCAGGGCGAAGTTGAGGATGTGTGTGGCGGTGTGGTTGCTCATGATGGGCCTGCGACGGGCCTGGAGAGAGCACATGGGCCGACGTCTATCAGACAAATCAGGGCTTCGAGGGAGCAGGAAGGAGAGCTCCCTGAGCTTTGCTACATACTTCCATAATTTTTTGTTTTCTCACCTCGTCCACATGTAAGATGACGCGATCCCCGACCTTCAGCGTTCCATACACGGTGCCCACGTG
>CAAKHG010042900.1:0-15431 GCA_901007715.1 Dactylopterus volitans | reverse complement strand
AAGGCATCTTTTGTTCAAGCCTGTGAAAACGCCCTTCATGTTAACGTATGTTGCATTTTAACGACAGTAACGTAGTTGATTGAGGATGGTTTGGCCTTCATGCGTCACGTTTCAGATACGTTTTGAACAGCACGACATAGTTTAGTGTCGGGTAATTTGCCGTTAAGACTCATTTCTGGTTGCATTTTCAGATGAGTATATTAAAGTATTTTCAGTAGAAGAAGTAGGGACCCGAGGAAGACAGTGAGGTAACGTTAGATGGAGATGCTCAATGTTCTTCATTGCGACGCATTATATTAGACAAGTACACAGGTAGAAGTAGTGGAGGAGGTGAGTGGAGGAGAGAAAAGTGCCCACAAAAACAAACTGCTCACAGCCAGGAAACTCTGCCATTAGATTAGGCTACAGTGTAGTTGTGTATATATTTGTGCTACAGTTGTATATCGCTCTAAAAGTAGTGAATATGTGTAGTGAATAAAGAATGTTTTCTCTAAAAACATTGAGTTTGAAAAAAATAATAACCCCACCCTCCCTGCCCCCACCCACCACCATGGTTTAATAAAATCCCGGAGGAAACCCTGTATTATACGATGTATGACGCGAGGTGCAAATGAGCAATAGGAAAGCAATTGTTTTGTGTGTGCGCCTGCATTTTCATATATCTAAGCTCTTATCCTTTGGCTCTTAAAGAAAGCATAAGTGATTGTCTAAGTTCAACTAGTTAAATACTTGAACTTTTTACTATTTAAAATAAAAAAGTATAAAATACTGTTTCAGTACAGATCTGTTTTTCTATATTGTATTTGTACAAATAACTAAACTAACCGTCTTTAAAAGACTTCTTGATGACTTAGAAGTGGATTAGTATCAGACTTGATTTATTGTAAGATGGAAATAAGGAAGGTCTCTCATTAAGACTTTTTAAAATTGAATCATAATGTTGGGGCTGTGTTTTAAACAGCACGCAGGTGTTTTCATATTCGGAGGTTTGAGGCTGAGCTGCAGGATTGTGTTAAGAAGTCCATTTGTGCTGTTGAACAATAAGAAAATAACGTTTAATTGATTTGATTCAGCGGTTTTCTTACCGTTGCCGCTCCCTCATTTTATTCACTCGCTAGCTCGGTCAACCACAGCCGTTAATAACCGCATCCTGCAGCTGCTCACTGACGGAGCAGCTCTGTCCGCTTATTCCATGTCACTGTTTATACAGAACAGTGAGGAGGAATAAAGTAGGCTAGTAGTGTTCCCGCACTGAACAGACTCTCTGAGAGCAGAGGAGAGCAGCGCAGTGACAGCAAACAGCGGCACAGGCTAACAGCAGCAAAGGCTTACAGTAGCAAAAGCTAACAGCAGCAAAGGCTAACAACAGCAAAGGCCAACAGCAGGAGGCTAATGTTAGCTGCTCCTCTCCTCTGTCTCAGCGGAGTGGAGCTGAACCTCCGTGCAGCAGAGACACAGATGGTGGAAAATTGTCACAACTTCATTCAGTCATTTAAAAAGGCAACAAAGCAAGTGGTGAATGTACGTGCATATTTGAGGCCTTACTAAACATAATTTAAGACCTAGTATGCAACATATGGACATATTTAAGACTTTTTTAGGCGTAAAATTGAGATTATTAAGTTTTAGACTTCTTAAAACCCTGCGGAAAGTCTATAATTATTATTTAGGACAGAAAAAATTAGCAGCTACAAAGCTTACCTAAACCGTCTGCAATCTCAGAGGGTTTGTTTTTTTTTGGCAAGTTTACACTGAATTTCTACCGGGCGTTCGACGTTAAACTCCGATTGGACACAAATCGTTTGACAGATCAAATCAGACTCGCAGGTGACCCGTTTTCAAATTAGAACGCCTGTGTTTGCGTTCACTTAGAGAGAAGCACAGGGAAGAGAAATACTTCCAGGACATCTCAAGCTTTTCCAGGACATTTTACTTTTTCTCTCATGTTCCATGCATTTTCCATGACTGGAAACCTGGTCAACCATTTTCCAGGTTTTCCAGGATGTGTGGGAATCCTGACTCTACTTCTACTTTGTCCTGAAACTTTATTTCTTTATCACCCAAGTAATGACACTTGTACTTGGAATATTTGCACCACTGAGACATTAAATTTGTTATGCACCTGGACAATTAAACGAGGGTTTCTCATCCATCTTTGCCAAACTTAATGGTTAAAGTTATGAATAAATTCTCAATCTCTCATGTTCACACTGAAAACTGACTATCATATCTCTGACAATGAGGAAATTAGAAATGCAGTGTAAACTCTGCTCAGCCTTAACGTTATGACCACCGCATGTTTACCATAGAGTATAATGCAACAGCCCTGCAGTAAATTTTCAATTCATGAGAAGTTTCATGTTGAATTTTTATTGAATCTGTTTGAGAGATATGCTGACATGTTTTAACGATTGTTATTGGGACTGTAGTTTGTGATGCTGTTCAACTGCACTGGGTTATACTATGAGGTGTCCCTGAAATTTTTTTCAACCTCATGCATGCAAGTGAGATGACCAAAACATTAGGAACACCTCGCAGTATTACATTCTATCATTGATTCTATTGCATGAGAACGTTATGGCTGGTTGATGTACATTTAAAAAGGACTTGTTTTGAGGTGAAGGTTAAAAATCTTGAGAAGGACACCTCCATACGAATGACTGCTGACAGAAAGCGCTTAGCACAGAGGTTTGTTGCTCACAGTGGGTGCTCAAATCCTGATTCTGACTGCCAAAATCTAAAGACAGCTGACACAAGGCAGAGGAGTGAACCTTAAATACGGGACACAAAACAAGAGTCGGTGATTTTCCCAAACGGAGAAGTCACCCTTCACCTCTCCATGCCTCCCTCCACCTCCTCACCTTTGCAGCCTTCTTCTCCTCCTCAAAGGCAGCCATGTCCACCATCATGCCCTTCTCTTCTGCAATGAGGGAGGTCAAGTCCAGAGGGAAGCCGTAGGTGTCATACAACAGCCATGCCGTGTCACCTGGAAGCACAGACGGTAGGAAAAAAAAAACTGCTTGATATGCAGGACAGATGTCCATGTGCAGCGAGTATCATCCAGTAAAGCGAGACCACACCAAAAGAGGGTTCACAAGGTAAAGTGGATGCGCATTCATTTTATGTGTCGTTCAATTGTGTGAACACTCGTTAGGATTTTAGCTATTCCAGTTTTAGTGATATTCCTTTCACTAAACTAAGCGTAACAGACAGATGGGAGACTCAATTCATAATGCAACCACCGCTCCACACACACACGCGCGCACACACACACAGACACATTTAGATTGGATTAAGTGAACAGAATAGAGTGATGGGGAAGATGTAACTAATAAAAGTGAGGTGGGTGGTGAAGGATGATGAAAGAGAGGCAGGGACACAATAGAAGGGGGTTGATTTGTTGAGGATGGAAACAGGACTGTTAAACCCTTTTACGATAAAAAAAAAAAGGATTATACTAAGCAAAGAATCACGTGATGGGTTTTTGCGCTGCAGGCATCAACATGAGCGCGCCATGAAGGTGCTGGTGTTGTCCAAGCTCGTCTCACCTGGAATGGTCTTGCAGTCTCCCAGACTCATGATCTTCCGATCGAGGATGCGTCGCCCCCTGCTGAGGGTTTTGAGGAACTGCACCTCCTCCTCATTAATAATGTCCTTCACCATCTCTGGGTCTTTCTTCAACTCGGGGAAGGCGTCGCCCTGGAGAATAAGAATGAAATGAGATGGGAGATCAAAAATCAGGATGATGAGATGGAGGGAGAAAAAAAATAAAAGGGGACAAGATGAAAGATGGTAAAGGAAACAGGTCATTTTTTTAAAGCAGGGTGAACTGAATGTGAGAAGTTACTGGTGTGCAGTTACATGACATCTATTCCCTGTCGTATTTACACCTCTATCCACCCAATTACATATTCCTTGTGTATAAGGTACGGACCAAGGGTAGTCAGGTGACATGAAACACAGCATCTACATCATGCCACATCATCACTTATCAGCACGATTCCATGAGAGCAGGTTGTCAGGTGAGTGTATGAGCATGTCCAGAGTTGCCCTGTGGATGACTGTTCTCTCCACAGACGAGGCTTCTGTGGAAACTGGAGTGGTGGAAACAGGTCTGCCGCTTGCTGTGTTGTTGGCTTTCAAGTTGTGTTTCTACCCGTTTTCTCTCCAACATTACCTGGTGCATTATGGTGCATGACTCTGACGAGAGGTTAACGCATCATCAGTAAGAAGGTTACCAAACACAGAAACGGAGGCGGCGGCTGCTGCCCGCGGTTTGCTGTGCTGTCTGCGCTCAGTTTGTTTTGTCAGTAACTCTCTACACCCCAGTGCACTCCAGTGAAGAGTTAAGGCACTTCAAGTGTGGATCAACAGCCGATTCCAGAGTAGGAGAGGCTGTTCTTGTACTTTGGGAAAGAGTTGCAAAATTCGCACAAAGCACAGCGGCCAAGGGGGTTTAAAGGCTTCACAAAAAGCAGGCACTTCTGTGTTTGTGCTCTGGCGGCACCTAACATTTCCCACTTGATTTGGGGTAAATGGCAAAGCATAAGAGAACCACACCATTCTAGCTGGGGAAAACCGATCCGCTTGTATGGATTGTATTTGGTAAAAGCATAAACATGCTGCTTCAACTGCAGGTGGTTTCCTTAAAGAACTGTTCATCTAATCTGACCCGCGGCTCAGTTCCCCATACCAGTGGAATATGTAGCTGGGCGGAGAGACAATCAATTCACTGGTTACACACTGTCTGTTACACTTGTATGGTCCTTCAGTTTTATTAAACTGAAAACAAAAAAAAAGGCAGATGACAGGAGGTCTCACCAGGGAATCGACTACGACATCCACCAGAGTGGCGAAAAACCCTCTCTGAGCGCCCAGCTTCTCATGGGAATAACGAACTGCACGTCGCAGAATCCTCCGCAACACGTAGCTAAACATGGTGGAAAACACAGACCCATTGCAGTTACAGACGTTTAGCACGGCATAAAACCTAATTGTGCGCGCACACACGGTCACACAAGTGTGCTCAGAGATAATCATTGCTCACCCTCTTCCTGTGTTGTCAGGCCGTCCGCCGTCCGACAGGGCAATGGTGATTGTTCGCGCATGGTCTGCTAGCACGCGGTAAGCCATGTCAATACCGTCGTCATCCTCAGCACCTACTTTACCCGTGTATGCTCGAGCGCCAGTCCCCTAAAGCACAAAATTATGTATTTGTAATCAATATACAATCTCAATGTTTACAATGCTAACTTCCTAGCTGCTGTGTAACCAGCTGCTTAAGCAAATTTGTAGGCATGAAACATTTTTAGACAAGTAAAATTCAGAATTCCTGGTAGTCGGTACCTTCTGAATGGCTTCAAAGTATGGAATGAAGAGGTCAGTGTCATAGTTGGACATCTTGTTCTGCAGTACAGACACCAGACGCTCCAGACCCATCCCCGTGTCGATGCTCTTCTTAGGCAGCAGCTTCAGCTCCGTCTCCGACTCTCTGAGGAAGGTCGGACAGTTTAACACAGTAATTCACCAGATGAACACGTAGGCACAAGTAATGAGTGCTCGTTTTCACCCAGTTTCATTTGTGTCATTGTTCTTCAGTCGTGTAAATCCACAAATCAAAGAAACCAGATTAAGACTACGGTTCAATACATGAGGCTGTCAAGAAACCAGTGATTGCGTGTTTGCTTTGAAGACACCTACAGACAGTGAACACGTACACATATACAGTAAATGGCATCAAAACAACAGTTAGCAGATTTCCTTTGTCATTCTTTGTGACCTTATATCATCATATTACTACTGACCCATTTTTATTGACCTTATTGACCTTCATTTCCCACTTCAATTTAGCCATTATTGAGATGAAGATTTATAAAATTGGGGGTGAACACATTTGAGCAAAACTGAATTTTTGACACTGCAAATCGAAGGAAGGGGTATATATACATTTAGGGCCGTTATGATTTGTACAAACATGCAAGTATATTCCATTCTTATAAAAGCGTACCAAACTGTATTTGTTGTTTTTTTTGGGAACTATTGAAGGTCTGCTTCCTTTGCAATGGCACCTCGTTGGACTTCATATTGAGAGTTCCAGTCAACAGCTACCAAATGCAAACTCAGTGAATGTAATCAACTCCAGAATTTGTATCTGCTTAATTTGTCATGTAATAATGAGAACAGGCTCCACCTGACACAAAAATGCATCTTAATTGCTTAATTTAAAAAAACATGTGTAGGGTACAGATGCAAAATGTTGTCACTGTCCGAAAACCTATGACATAAAAGTAGTCTATCTAGACTGTGGATGTGCCTCTGATGACACCGTTTTGGAATTGCAGTGCGCCTTAACGACCACCAATGTAATTCTAGTTAATTATCCAAGTTAATTTTGGACCTTGATAGGAGGATCCCACACCATAAACGTGTCTAAAATCTTGCAAGACCTTTGTAATTTATATAGCAAGACTGATACCTAGCAGCTTTGTATAGAACATGATCATGCCAAATGTGGCAGTTCCACCCCTCACAGACTTCCCCCATCCCTAGTATGTGTGTGTGTCTGCCTCCTACCTGTTGTACTGGATGAACACCAGATTCCAGATCTCCAGGACGTTGGGGTCGTCCATGTTTACCAGGTGGGAGGCGTCTCTCCCTCCAATGCGATCATAGTGGATCTCGCTGCAGGGGCCGCAGGGGCCGGTGTCCCCCATCTCCCAGAAGTTGTCCTTCATACTTCCTGGCAGGATGCGAGCCTCGTCCACCCTGAGAGGGAGTGACATTTAATTAAAATCACTTCATCAACAATAATGTGCTTCAATAGAGCAATTTGACATTTGGGGTACATGTGCAAAGTAACAACACAAAGTCCAAAGTGCCACAAAAGGATCTAAATGGATTTAGCAGAAACAAAAGTGGTATCATTTCTTATTCCACTGGCGCTGTGCCCCCTAAAAATGGGCCGATTTCTGTTAGCAGCTTTCCAAGCCGAACAGCTTCACCCTCAAACAGCAGAGTCTTGTTGCGTTTCCACTCAGGAGGGGAAGCAAATATTGCTTTTCTTGTCCAGCAAAAGATAAAATGAGTTGCGGGCAAAGAGTTCGGAACGTAAAGGCTTGTAATTAAAAACTGTTGTAATTGTCATCAAGGTTAGTTGGCAGCATTTCAAGACTGAGGCCACTGACCATCTCATTGAAAACACATCGCTACAGCGCAAAGAACGTAGTGGCATCAGGGTAAATTAATCCTTGCATTTTTATATTCTGTAGATTTTCCTCCTCTCTGTTAGAACTGCTGAAATTCCCAGGTGAGGAATGCCATGACATGAAAAGATACAATGCTGCTAGAAAATGTGTAGAAGGATCGCAGTGACACTGAAGGGAGAATTACCCTTCCAGCCGGTCGTGTGGCGGCTGGGTGGGACTAGGAAAGGAGAAGATGGATCTCTAAGCTGGCTCCTGCAGGAATGATCATGCAATGTTGCGCAACTACTCTAGATAGGGACAGGTGGGCTTGTAAACCTTTCACGTTCATGTGAGAATGCGATGCGAAAATCGGCGAAAACCGAAAAAAACATGTCAAAGTTTTATTCAGGGGGCTGTCGCGCGCTGTCCTATCAGGTACTCCCGGAAATAATTACCAACAGAGATTATTGTTATCACTCAAAGTGCCCAGACGCAAATGCCTTCATCTGTCTAATCCATAAACTATGCCCACCCAGATAAGAACAAGACAAAATACTTGGATGGATTGGATGACCCATCTGTCTTCTACCATAAAACATCAAGGGGAGCCTTTGGTGCCATTATTTGCTCATCTTTCGTCGAAGAAAAAAAAAAAAAAAGCTCTTCAGTTCCGATAAAATTGATAAGATAGCAGAATCTATCCTTAACACTTACAGAGCTCCAGTAAATTATGGCCACAGCTGCTGCAAATAGAATGATTGGTCGCCTTTGGAGTGGAGCCTTGCAAGAGGTTTTCTGGAGTAAGAATGATATCGCGATCTCCTGACTTGCGAGACAACTCAGCTGTCTCTAAAAAAGGTGAATTAATGCTCACCCGAGGTCCATCCAAATTTGTTTGCACTCCAAGTCCGCCTCCAGCCCTGCATCAGCATGACCACCAAAGTAGGTGACGTACAGACGGTCAATGGAAATGCCAAACTCCTGGGTCAGCAGTTCCAGAGCCATCTTACAGGCCAGTTGCTAGAAGAGGAAGGGGGAAGAAGCAGTATGAGACAAGACAGTGAGGACAGTGGATACTCACTTATTTAAAGTGTGATGTTCTATCATCCAAAATACACTACATAATACCTTGAAGTAGTCCCCAAAGGACCACGACCCCAGCATCTCGAAGAAGGTGTGGTGGTAGACGTCTTTACCCACGTCGTCCAGGTCGTTGTGTTTGCCGCCTGCACGGATGCACTTTTGGGTGTTGGCAGCGCGGCGCAGCTTGGCCATCGGGTGGGATGGATCGATGGTGTTGAGGAAGATCGGCTTGAACTAGGAGGGGGGGGGCGTACAGAATGAAAATCGGTACACTGGGTTCCTCTGAGAGTTTCCAACAAGGATCTTATCATTTCGGCAGTGAGTGAAGTGCACAAAAGAGCTACCCAACAGAGGCAGGTAGCAGGGTAAGACGACGCATATTTGATCGCGTACCTGGTTCATGCCAGCATTGGCGAAAAGCAGCGTGGGGTCCTCCAGTGGGATGGTGGACGAGGAGTGGACGTAGTGGTGTTCATAGCGAAGGAAGAAGTCAATGAACCTCTTGCGGATTTGAGCTGCGCTCAAATAAGTGTCCATTCTCAGCTCCCTGAGCAAAAACAAAACAAAAAAAAAAAACCTAATCAAATACTGCAAAACTCAAGCATGTTGAAACACGGAAGCGAGCTGGTCTCAGTGAAGACATGTACGTATAAGCAACAATGAGTTTCTTGTGCATTTACGGTTGCACCGGCACCAAGTCAGCAACGCACTTCCCTCTTGTACATCAGAAAAAAAAAAAAAAGAAAAAAAAAAAACCCTTCAGGTGACAAGTTCTAATTGCACATCTGCTCGTCTAGACAATGACTGACATTTATAGAAACGGGATTAGATGATTGTGCGGCTTTGTAAAGGTGATGAAAATATTTGTTTGCATATTCCCATCTCTGTGTAAGAGGTTGTGGGGTTCTCTTAAGTGTGATGCCGTCTCACCAATTTCAAATTTGAGCATCGAACAATTAAATGCTATTATTGCATGACACATAAGCTTAATAATTTCATTTTTTTGATAAGTTCCTCTACTGTCACAGAATTGTCTCAGACAGTGTACAGCTTGTTTTCCTGGTACTGTTTATATTGTTTGCAGGATATCGGGATTTCCTTACTTTTGAGTGCTGCTCCAATGTCTGCTCTACTTTGGGAAATAAGCCAAGACGACAGCCATCTATGTAAATATTACATGTTCTAGAAGGATAAGGGGGATTTTTTCACATTATTTGAAATGCTACAACAAAAAGCAGGGATTCTAAAAAGGCATTCCTACAATGTTCTGAGATTTTTTTTGCATCCATGTGATTAAAAACAGTGATAATACCAGGTGATTTTCTGCAGTAGCCACAGACGGGTCTCCGTTTGGTTATCTAAATCAGTTGATGTCCCGCATTTTGTCACACGTAAACCCCAACACAAACTAGCAAATGATTGTTTGCATTATCATTTTGACATTTATTTTATGAATCAGCATTCTGAATCATAAAACATGCCCGTCCACTGTTGTCCTCTGTATAAAGCCGGCCAATACAGGAGTTTTGGCCAGAATTAGCGCACTTTTGCCTTCCAAACAACCACAGAAGTTTGATGCCTGGGTCCACATTGTTTTCAAGCCCAAATTATCTAATGTAAGTGGTTTACAGATTCAAATATGAACCTCCTGAGGCTCACTGATTTTGATATCAAACACCTTTGATATTTAGGAGCTGACTCTGGATTACTACATTGCAGTGCTGGGCGGTATGACCAAAAATGTATATTACAGTATTTTTCAAAAATTAAAATCGGTTTCACGGTATATGGAGACATTTTTTTTTTCTTATGCAAGCCTGGCTGTTACCATGTCTTGGGCTAAGTGGATGGTGATAGCGCTTGTAGTGTTGATTTACCGTTTGCTTTTTTTTTTTTTTTTAATCACAAGCAGTCCCCCAAGCAAGCTGCATACGTGGAGGACGCAGATCTCAAGACACGTTTGCGGCCGAGGTGGTGAAGCAAATTTGCGCGAGTTGCCTCCGACGTCTACGAGTTTACCCCAGCAACATTCGCAGAAAATGCTTGATTGATCCAACGTCGGATTTTTTTTTGAAGCCAAAGAACTTTCAAACAGCCGACACGGCTCCTCTTCTCGTTGCAAGTTCTTTAGCGTCATTTTCTGTTCGTTGCCCAACTTCCCTTTCGCTCGAAACTACCGAACGACATCCATACGGGGTCGTACCTGTACGGCGTCCTTACAGGTTTGCTTAGT
Organism: Dactylopterus volitans; assembly: GCA_901007715.1. NCBI lineage: Eukaryota > Metazoa > Chordata > Actinopteri > Syngnathiformes > Dactylopteridae > Dactylopterus > Dactylopterus volitans. The sequence continues at coordinate 4,931 of CAAKHG010042900.1, read as the reverse complement.
GCAACTTCAAAAACAGTCCCCTCTCAGATAATTTCTGGGCGGCGCTACGTTCAGCCTCTTTGCGTTCCTAACGTTGCTATATACTCACCGGTATGGCGGTATATGAAACATTTATATCGTTAAAAAAAAAAAAAAAGCCCGGAGCTTCAGTATGAACCGGTATACCACCCAGCACTATTACATCGGTAACTTCAGAGAAGCTAATGAGAGAGGAGACAGTATTGAACAGTTAACTTTACGTATAAATGAACAGTACCGTTTTTAACCCGACAGACAGAGAGAAGAGCTGGGGAGATTTATTGCTGCTTTGAGCGTACCAGGTGACAGAAATTGATCTGTGGGTGTGTGAGCGAGGTTACGTGAGGTGGTAAATTGCTCTCTAATTGCCGTCCGCTGGAATTATAAACCTTATAACTTGCCATTATTTTCCAAATCAAAGCGCTAAATTTGTGAAGACTCTCCTGCAGTGTGAGGCCATCTTATGGTTAAATGCATAATCAGCAGGGCCCCGCTGCCACACTATTATAATTACAACACATCTGAAAATTAAAATAAAGCATGATTAACTATATTATGATCGAGCCAATGAACAGGTCGGGGTCTATATTTGTGACGGACGGCCTGGCTCTCTGGTGCTGTGGTCAGTTTGGAGATGTCTGAATCATAAATGCAGACTTGAGTGAACTGCTGGCTCTCTCCCCTCATCCCATGCCTCGTCTTAGCTTCCGGCGGCGGAAGACATCAAATGTATTGCCACCAGTCGAAATCATGTGCCTGTTTGTTTAATTATATAAGTGGTCGCATAAGACAAATGCGAAGAGACACTCTACACAGTGAGGAGTGAACTCGCGTACCTACAGCTGGAACACCTGTGGTCACATCACTGTAGACAGATTAATGAATGGCTGTAACGTCTGTTCTTTGCCTATTATAACAAGTCAAAGTGTCTAATATGGAAAAAAGGACTATTGTCAAAGTTCCTTCATTTCCCTGTCAACCAAAGCATTGTACTTTATATAGTTTAGATAATATATTATCGCAGGGAATTCTGTTTTTATCACCATCCTGATTCTATTGCCTCCAGTCAAGTCAGTTTGAACAGTGTTTCTTAACAAGCCGTCCTCAGAGTGACGTTCTACTCTTTCATTTGTCTCGAGCATATCGGCCTGCGGCTATTCTCGTAAACCACGGGAATCCGGTGAGACTGGTTGGGTTTTGCAGCAAAGACAAGTGCTGGACAAAGCAGTCTTGGAGCGAAATGTTTAAGAACACAGGATCGTCATATTACTATCATTACTGAACCGCTCTGAAGGACTCTGCATGTCCCTGGTCCTTTGTGCGTGCCATTGTTTATCCCAAATGCATCCAAACTTCAGCCTTCAGGCAAGCAGTCACTTTGGGCTTTAGAAAAACTGTGATACACATTCTGAAATAAGTTCTTCAGTTTCCTCTGAAATGAGCTGCTGGGTCAATGAATAGGGGACATTTTGGGGGCCTGGCGTTTGTGAACACCCGATTTGTTCATGTGAATATTTGCTTTCCTCAGTTTGGAGGTGCAGGCAAACACCTGCAACATTTTAAAGACCAAACGACGAGTTCATTCATCTGAAAAAGGTGACAGAAATAAACGAGACAAATAGCACCCCTGCAAGACTGCACACAACAACGGTGTCATTTGGTTTGACGTGATCCATTAAGACTCATCCCTTCCATCGAGCACATTCCACCCATTGCACGTTCAAAAAAAACTCCTCGAGCACTAACTACTTTAGTGTCTGAATGCTGAAGGGAATTGCGCATGAGCAAAATGTCTGTACAAACTTAGAAGTTACTGCTCTAAGTACATCATTTTGCACCAGGTTAAAGATGCCAAGTTAAACGGCGTGTGTCACTGTCACACCAGTTACCCACAAGTATAGAAAATAATTGTGAGTCCGCCACACAGGGAAGGTAATGAACTTTAACGTCACACCGATATGATTAAAAAAAAAATAGCAGACCCTCGAAGCTTTTGAATTCAATTTAAATATTTCAGGACTTATAGGGACCATAACCATGATAGCATGAGGAAGAAGAGTGCTGTCTGTAATTAAAAAAAAAGACAACAGATCTGAATTCCCATCCGCCGACTCATTCAAAAGCTGCGTCCCGCGGCGCGTTCAGCTCCCCGGAGGCCCACGGGCGGAGGTAAACAGCCACCGTCCCCATCCTGACGACTGAAACCACACCGCTGACGACGGCAGAGAGTAGTGATGGAAATTTCAGCCCTCTAAGAAGGTGAATTAAACTGCAACTGCAAAAGGGACAGCCGGAGACTGCAGCCACGCAGCAGGGAGATGAGTCGCCCCGCGTGGAGAAAAAGAACGGCAGATGAGTAAAATTCTCCACTCACGAGGATTCTTAATTGGGATCTTTAATCTGTGTGAGGGACCAGCCGAATAATTTCAATGGTGGCGTTGAAATAAACTGGGTTATGCTGCTGAAAGGCGTTTCTGATATTTTCGCCTTCCCTTTCATATGACTGAGGGTGGCAAAGTCCCAACAAGATGACACATGTCTCATAAACTCAACCAATGCTTAACTTTGAAATCCTCATTGACGGGAGACGACCGCAGCGCTGCCGTGCTCTGTGGTGAGCCTGCGGCGGTTTTAATTTAGTGGCTGGTGGATATATGTATATATATATATATATATATATATATATGGGCTTTTGGTGGTTGCTATTAAAATCACCAAGCTGGCAAAAGGGGGGCCAGATGGCCGGCTGAGAGGCTGAGAGCATCCAGGCTGACGTCCACGCAGTCGGTCGGTGCTCCGCTGCGTCTCATAAACAAACCCGAGGATCAACGAGCGCTACTCGTATCCGCAACTGTGGAATTAAAACAAGTCTAACCTGACGCCTCCCAGGGGTATAGGCTCCTCTTTCACGCCAACACGCGTTCCCCTGTGGCACCCGTGCGCCAGCAAAAGCCGCAAGGACCCGGAATGAAAGAAAGTCCTCTCAAAACAGGCTGAGCGCACCGGCTGTCACGCACAGACGCACTAGCTTAACAACCTGACGTTAGCTTGGCTACGAGCTAGCCGGGGCAGGCTGCCTCCTCGCAAGCGCCGCCTGAGAGGTGCGTTTTCGCCACGCGGCGCCGCGACCCGTCGTCGCTGCGCGGCGCCGCGAACCGCGTGAGCCCCGCCGGCGGCCGAGGTGAACGCGAATACTCACAGGAGTTGCTAATCTCGCAGAAGGAAACCGCCGCCGCTCCCAAACACACCGCTTGTCCCACGCCGCTGGACCAGAAGGAGCGAGCCCAGCCGCCGGACACGCCCACCGCGGCCGCCCATTGGTCCGTCCGCGCCAACGCGTCTTGCGAATGTCAGCGTCTATTGGACAGGCCTGCTGTCTATCTCAGCCGAGCCCGCCACTACAGTGATAAGGCTGATGCAATTGAGAAGTGGCTGATGTAAACAGTGATTTTATTTTATTATTATTGTTTTTTTGGTAACGGAGGTTTACGTACATGTTCAATCGGTCAAAATGTTTTAGAAAAGTAATTACAAGTCGCAGTTTTTTAGTTTGTGTGTTTAGGTTCTACTACGAGGTGCCTCACGTGCTTTGTAATAATTTTTGATGATTGCAGCGAAACGATTTCTTTGTCGTTTCTTTTGATTCTCATTATTCAGCGTGATTATGCGAATATATTGATGCATATAGCTAAAAGGTGGCCTTGGTCGGGGGTAAAATGCACATTAACTAGATGGCTGGCTTTTTATGGGGCATTTACGCATGTTTGGCACATGCGCGTTCGCGATTGCACTACGTGAAGTCGTGTTTTGTTTCCCCCGCTCAGCGAGGATCGGCTGGAGCTGATTTCGTGAAGCCAAAACACGCGTGCAATCGCACACGTCTGCGTGGTTCTGCGGATTTCAACAGGCCGCGCGTCACGCGTCACACGCTCACAGCCACACAGGCGGTTGGTGGGACCCGCAGTTGTCTCGCACCTGAGAGCTGGAGTCATATTTGGGACTGATAATTGTCAACACTTGATGATAAAGACTTGAGATTCTGATGCATTTTTTCCCGTAAAGATGTGAAAACCTGACGAGCTGGCAGCCAACTGGACCCAGCGAAGCCACCGGTCACCGTCCGCGCCTCCTCCCACATATCTGTGCGATTCGTGGGTGCGCTGCTGTTCATATCCCGGCTACATATGTCAAAGAGCATAACTTATCGGTTTAATCAGCAAAACATCAGCGCATCCTGGCTAATTTAAACCAATTACCTTCATTAGATTAAAAAATATATATACCATGCAACATGCGAGATCAAAATCTCTGAGTTGCGTTATTAAAAAATAATTTTGCTTGCCCTTTTAAAAGGAGATTTTCTGTGGGAAAAAAGCAGCGTGAGGCTTAACTCGCTTGAATAGAATATGAGTGATTATTTTTGAATTAAAAGAAATCCTTGCTGCGCCTGCAGAGGGACACAACGGGCCGCATCGGCGGAAACATTTATCCGCTGGCTGCGTTTCCGGGGGAGCAGTTTCTCTGCTGGACTCGCGCTCGCTCCGCACTTCCGCTGCGTGGTGCCATCATCATGCCCGTGGACACGAAGCGACTGAGCGGGCCGGAGGTCTCCCAGAGCCCGTCCCTGTTCTCATGCGGGCCCGCGGCCGTGGCGGCCCCGCGGGGCCCCCGGGAGGACGGACGGCAGCGGGAGCAGGTGGACGTCCGGCCCGTGTTCGTGCGGTGCGGGCTGGTGAGCCAGGCCAAAGGCTCCGCGTACATCGAGGCGGGGAACACCAAGTTGATGTGCTGCGTTTACGGACCCAGAGAGACGGAGCGGAAAGATGAAACCGACATGAAATGTGGGAGGTATGCTTCAACTTAAGACGTCATATTTTTTTAAAAAAAAAAAGAGTATTTGTATTAATGCAACT
>CAAKHG010042898.1:0-10805 GCA_901007715.1 Dactylopterus volitans | reverse complement strand
TGTTATTGCTGATGGGTGTATGTCAACTTAGATTTTTTTTTTGTAATAATCTGTTTTAGATTAACGGCAATAAAACAGTCATATTTTTCCTGATGAACGCTCACAAAATGCTCCAGGTTGCATCCCCTTTTGCATGATTATATCAATCCATGTAGAAAGTTGCTATGTGAAATGTCATTTGATGATGATTGATGATGATGATTATTTCCCCCAGCGTGTGGGTGTCCACGGACCACGACAAGATCGAGAAGGTGGCGATGGCCTGGGGTGCAAAGGTGCACCGCAGGAGCCCTGAAGTGTCCAGGGACGCCTCCACCTCCCTGGAAACCATCCAGGAGTTCGCCAGGCTGAATCCAGGTGGGCACGTGCAGCCGTCGCCGGGCCGTCGCCGGGCCGTCGCCGAGCCCACGCTTGAGAGCTCATCCTGTTGTTGCCGTTGCAGAGGTGGACGTGATCTGCAACATCCAGGCCACATCGCCGTGCCTGCACCCGTTCCATGTGAGGGAGGCGCTGGAGCTGGTCACGCTGCAGGGCTTCGATTCGGTCTTCTCGGTGGTCAGGAGACACCAGTTCCGCTGGCAGGAGGTCAAGAAGGAATGTAAGTGGAGCGCCTGCTGGGCGGGGGTCCGGTTTGAGGAAAATGGTTTCCCCCGCCGCTTCCCGTTCAGCGCCTCGGCGTTGCTTACGTACGTATGAATGAGCGCTCGTTTTGTAAGTTTTACTCAGCGGCGAGTTGGAGAGAAAAAGTCACAACCATTATCTACATGTGGTACTTTGGCAGTTGTCACTCCGAATAAGTAGGGGGAGGCAGGCGGAAACGGCCAAATGTGAATTAAAAAAAAAAAAAAGAAATTGTATTTTTATGTGCCATAACATTATGACCACTGCATGTTTACTGTAGAACATAAAGCAACGCTCCCGCTAGAAATTCTCACTCTTTGAGTTGAATATGTTGAATTTTGATTGACTCCTCGAGAGAGATCTGTTCACATATTTGAATGATGGTAACCGAGACTAATTTTTGACACTGTTGAACTGTGCAGGCTTAGACTGAGAGGTGTCCCTAATATTTTGACACCCTAATGCATGTGTTTGGGATGGCCAAAATATTAGGGACGCCTCTCAGTGTAACCCGGCACCAGTTCAACAGCGTCACAAATTACAGACAGTCATTCACATATGTCAACACCTCTCTCACACACATTCAAAAAAAACCTGGATGTTAAAATTCTTAATGAAGGGAGCGTTTATTGCAGGGCTGTCAAACTTTATACTGAGCCCGACATATATGAAAATACTACAGACGTGTAAATGGTGCTTGGCTTATGACAACAATCTTGAATTGAGGCCGAGAGAATTAAGAATGAAGCGGTTTTAATTGTTTGTTTTTAGTGTTTTAATCTGCTGAACCGCGATGTTGTTGTTGACCTGTTGAGTTTGTTTTTCTTTTAAATTGGGTTTTTTACGCGTTTTTGTGTGGCAGATCAAATTGCCTCTTGGAGGAAATTATGCAGCAATGAAAACACTTCCACTCCTTCCGTCTGACACACTGGCTCTTCCCCGACACAGCAGTGTTAATGTGGCGGCACCAAACCGTCAACTCGCATTGAATCTGAAAACACAGATATAACTTGAGCCCACTTTCTTTCATGGAGTCGTACTTTATCGTTGCAGCGAAGTGCAGCCCAGTGCAACTGGTGCCTTGGCTGCCGCACTCAAAAAAACCTCGTTAATTCCTAATCTGGCCTCTTTTCCAGCTGGCGAGTTAACCGGGCCGCTGAACCTGGACCCGGCCAGCCGGCCCCGGCGGCAGGACTGGGACGGGGAGCTGTGCGAGAACGGCTCCTTCTACTTCACCACCAGAGACCTGGTGATGAACAAGGGGCAGCTGCAGGTAACCGGGCGGCACCGGCCACCCAAGCTTGGTTATTTTTTTTTTTTTTTTACCCCCTCAGGGTTTGGCTAATTGCGACAAACGCTGTTCCGCTCTGCGCAGGGCGGGAAGGTGTCCTACTACGAGATGCTGCCGGAGTACAGCGTGGACATCGACGTGGACATCGACTGGCCCGTGGCAGAGCAGCGGGTCCTCAGGTGACTGCGTCTCGCGAGGCCTGCGCAGGCAGATTCAGGCTTTTTTTTTTTTTTTTCGGAGACGCGTTCGCGATCCAAATGCTTCGCTTCTCCATGGCGCGCAGCTCAAACCCAGTCCGGTCCCCTCACAGGTACGGTTACTTCGGGCGGGTCACGCCTGAGGTGGTCCAGCTGATGTTCTGCAACGTGTCCGGATGTTTGACGGAGGGCCGGATCTTCTTGTCCGCCTCCGGCGAGGAGATGGTGTCCATCAGCAGCAGAGACACCGCAGGCATCCGCATGCTGCAGAAGGAAGATGTGGAGGTCGGGTTTTTCTGCCTAGCGAGGAGAGATGGGACCAGTTGACAAGTCCATGTCGCAGCTATCATGACCAGAATAATTCCAATGCAAGATGTTATCATGATAATCATCCAGATGTATGTAGAATTCCTCATAATTCTCAGCATAGTGGACTCACTGGTCATGTCGCAAATTTAAATAATGCCACCAGACAGGACACGTGCATTTCGTGAATATCCTTTTTAGTGAAAAAATGAATTTATAAATTCATAAAAAATAATATTCAGAAATTATAACATTTCTCCGCATAAATAAAGATTTTTAAAAAAAATCAGGCTCTACCATGAACTCGAATAGTCCACTACAGAACCTTAATTAATGCATCAGGGGAAAAAAATATTAAAAAAAAAAATTAATATTGTACTAAAGCCTTCTAGACAAAAGTTTTCTCAAACTTGTGATGAGGAAATTTGCGAGGATAATTCCGATTCCGGAATTCCCCCCCCAGTCACTTTAATCCTCATCCCATTCCCAGCGTTGTCGAGTCAGCCGCTGGTGCGTCATCTTCACACACGCACACACACTCACTTGCCTCTGGCTTGCATCCACAGGTCGTGCTGCTGACCTCCAGCGAGGACCCAGTGGCCCACCTGCTGGCCGACAACCTGGCCAAGCGGACGGGCTGCCGGGTGATCCAGGTCGGGGAGGAGCCTCAGGATGACCTGAGGCCCATAATAGAGGCCAAGAAGCTGGACTGGAAGGACGTGGCCTACATGGGTAAAAGCGCCTTTGAAACATTTGCGGTGATGTGAGCTGGTCTGCCTGGGAAGGTTTGGCGCAAAAAAATGAAAACGTTTCTGGAGCAGAGCAACTCACCTGATTAGTATGAGAACAGGAAAATACGGAAAAAAGTACGCGAAGATCCCATCCGCTCATGTAGGAAGGCGCACAAACATACAGCGATGTGGGGAGGAAAAAGTATAATCGCCATATTGAAAACCTTAAAATGGCAACCGCTGCTTCTCCCGCATTGAAAATTCCAAAATATAAGAATAATTTTTTTTTAAATTTCGCCAATTTAACTCCTGCTAATGAGACATTTCCTACCTCACGGTCAAGCTCATTATCTGTGCAGAGGATCAAATCCTGGACAAATCCGGCTCGTTGCCCCGCCTCCTAAAATCTGAGCATTAATGAGAGTTCACGCTTTGATGAAGGGATGCCTAAATAATCTCCCGGGGTTTTGCACGTGCAGAACGTCGCCCCACGCGGTGAAGCTCAAACAGCTACAACTGTAGGGAGAAGAGGAGCAAATTTTAGACAGGAGGCGGACTCCAAAGATTCATTTCTTTGTACAGATGCTTCTTGCATGAGGCTGTTTTTATGCCTCCAATTGCCAGCAGATGTAGCCGTTGTCTTCACATCTCCAAGCTTGCCACAAACACCCACTCGGACTGAAGGATGAACTGTTTTGAAGGTCACAGACCGAGGTCGCCGCGACCTCCCGTCCTCTGTCACGGCTTCATTTGCTGATTATTACAAAATTTCAGGCAAACGATTTTTACCCGTAAAATATTTAATACAATCCATTCAAAGTGTTCATTGCAGTATTCACCCATCAAGAATAGAGTTATGACCACTGCATGTTCACCACAGGATATAATACAACAGCCCTGCAATCAATCCTCCCTTCAGAAGTTTTATGTTAAATTTTGATTGAATGTGTTTGAGAGAGGTGTTGACATATTTGCATGTCGGGACATTAATTTGTGATGCTGTCTTACTTGTACTGGGTTACCCTGAGAGGTCTCCCTAATATTTTGGTCATCCCAACCGTATGCATGACTGGGTTAACCCAGCACGGTTCAACAGCATCACCAATTACAGCCCCAATAATAATCATTTTAAATATGTCGACTCCTCTCTCGAACAAAATCAACATAAACTTTTTCTCAGGGCTTCCGCATCGTGTCCTGCGGTGAACAGGCAGCGGCCATCGTGTCATGGTTGACTAATGTATTCAGGGCGGAAGTGGACGTTAACTGCAACTTAATTTGTTGGCAGAGAAATGCAACCAAAAGGTGGTGATTCCATTTAATCGCATGCTCATCTAAACGGCAGATTGCTTTGTAATTGCATGGCGTGCGCATCTTTCGGTGTTTCGTCCTCGCCTCACATCTCCCCTCCTACCCTCCCCTCCCCCCTTCGCCTCCCAGGCAGCGACAAGCCAGACGTCAACTGCCTGAACCTGGCGGGCTTGAGCGCCGTCCCCGCCGACGCCCCCGTGGTGGCCGTCAACGCCTCCAAGTACACCTGCCACCGCTCGGGCGGGAGCGGCGCGGTCCGGGAGTTCGCCGAGCACATTCTCCTCCAGAAGGAAAAGGCAAAGTCTCAGATGAAGCAGGACCGCATCGACCGCAGCAGCTCCTGATGCCAGACATGAAGTTAGATCATCGATGGAAGCAAGCGAAGGGTGCGCGTCTCCATCGAAACAGTCCAATTTCACCCGGTTATGAAATGGTTGCCTTTTTTTTTCTCTCTCTCTCCAATCAAATCTAATGCAAACCTCTTTTTTTTTTGGGTGTCAAAATATGACAAATATCCAATAAGTTTTTTTTTTTAGAAGGGGAGGATTATTTTAAGTGACACTGTGAATATTTCAGCGTAAACAGAAGTTATGTTTGACAAACCTTGGCTTGTTGCGGCTCGTGAACGCCTCATCGGCCGAGTATGAATACAACCACATTACTAGCAAATCCCGAAGTACCAGACTGGAAACCGCTGGTGCTCTTGCCATTTTGAAATAAGAACATAAGGACTGATAACATTTTATGATTATTGCAGCTGTATTTGGAACGTTATTGCTGATATATAAAATCTGATGGCGCCCCTAAAGTAATCCTAAGGTGTTCTTCCTAGTCCCCGTTTATGATACAAGACTGAAAAAGCGTACGCGTTGTTCTACCCGGACGGCACGTGGATGTGGGCCACCTTGAATGCAAAACACCAAATACGATCCAAATGTTCCAAAAAAAAACCACCCAAACACGGCTAATCCAAAAGCGCTGTTTTGCTGTACAGGTAGAGAAATGCCAAATACGACAATTTTGGGGACAAGTCTTTGCTCTGTGAGCTCATGAATGACGCATCGTGCGGCGTCAGACTTTGTTGCAGCGTGTTTAGCTCCGTTTTTGAGTGAAAAACGCCTAAATACTTTGTTTGTGTTGACATTAGCTGCACTAAAGATCTGTTTTGAGTCGTCCAGACTGAAAAATTTCAGTGATTCACTATTGCCTCTTTAGGTACAAAGTGGTATTTCATAATGGGGTGTAACAGGGGCTAGCTGGTTAGCATGCTAACGTCAGCAGCTGCCTTTGCTGTACCTTTTTTAAGCCTTTGATGTACTGTTATTTTTAACACACTGTTGATTACTTGCCAGTTTTTTTAATGTTTTTTAACCAGAATATATAAATTTGGCGCTTTTTTTTTTTTTTTAAAAGTAATAGTTAAACACATCAGCTTTCTTGGCCAGAGTTAGATGAAGAGACTCGACACTCATGTCTGTGTAAAGCTACAAATTGCAGCTAGTTATCTTGGATTTATGAGCAAGACGTGGGTGCTAAGAGCTAGCCTGGCTACGTCAGCTCTTGAAATTAACCAGTCGACATGTTTCATCTCGGTTGTCTTTGCCCGACTATTCTAAGCGTCACATTGTGTCAATCAAGCAAATGAAGTGTGGCTATGTAACATGAAGGTGGATTGTGCCTTTTGGGATGTCAGGCTAACCTCGGCCAGCTAGCGGGCTGCGAGCGTCAGCTGCGTTTGAACGGTATGAACCGCTCAGCTAACTCTCGTTAAGCCGCTGCCCAGACTTGCAGAGAGGTTTCCTTATTGTACATGAAGGCAGCATGAACTGACTGAGCTTCCTGGCTGTTGTGTTGTAGACGAGGCGCGGCCGGTTTGCTGTGTGATTGCAGCGTTTTCTGCTGGGCGATGGAATCAGGACTTAATCAGAGAAATAATAATAATAATTACGGTATTTATGGAATTGTAATCCTGTGTGCTTTTATTTCTGTCATGTGTCCTCCACCATCCGCAGTTTACCTGCCATTTGATTCATTCGTGTGATTTTTTTGTTTGTTTGTTTTTTTTTTAAATTCCAGTCTTTTCCTTTTAATGATTGTTTAAAATGTGACTCTGTTTGATCAGTCTTCAATGAAGTTGCACATTCAAGATGGCCGAGTCTTTCTTCTGTTTTCATTTGCAGCAACAGAACTCGGCAGGAACACACAACACCAGACTTTCACTCAAGTGTCACAAAATTTGCCACAATTTGTTCTAAACCCCCATGTTGGCCCTCGATGAGCCGCAACCCCCAGTTTTTTTTACTGACTTTGTTCAGTAGACATCCGTTAATGTAAAGATATTCCAGTTGAAGCTGAATTATTAGGCATTCAGAAGCATTCAAACACAAAGAGGCACATCACAGATCTTGCCCTCAAAAATATCAATAGATAAAATCTTAGAGTTATTGGTACTTGCATCAGTAGTAGTATTTTAGATGGCCCTTTTTTGGTCTAATTTTGGAAGTCACTTTTAGAAACCTTTTTTCTCACTTTTTTTTTTTTTTTTTTAGTGGCATGACCTTAAAGAAAGGACTCTTCGCTATAGGCCGTGAATTGTAAAATGTAGTATCATGGTAAAGCTTCCAGCATGACACCTTCTTAAGAACCATTTTCGAGCCGTTGGGTGTTTTCTTTTATTGAAGTTGTATTTATAAATGTATGTACACTGAGCAGATTGAAAACGCGCGATATATACATGAAAAAAAAACCCTCTGCCCCGCCGTCATTCTGCAATCGCAGCCAATATGTACACGTGCCAGCTTTAATAAGTGATCAACAAATTGTATAAAATACACAATTTAAAATGCTTCATCTGTATTACGAACCGATTCACAGTCAAACACCGACAACTGAAAATTCACAGAAAACCGAAACTGAATATGCATAAAGGAAGTATTTTTTATATATATATAAAAAATTGGAGCACAAGTAAATAGAAGTAGGTTTGTAAAAAGAACTTTGTGGTGTTTTTTTTGTTTTTTTTCAAGCGGTCTGGTTCACCGGTGTGATGATCAGCGGCCCTTCGTTCTTTCCAGATTTATTGGTGCAGGGGCTGAAGAACGGATAGATGCACTCGCTGAAAGTGTCGTTGAAGGTGTAGATGAGAACTTTAGCGTCGACGTTGTAGAAAGAGACCTGAAGACCCAGGACAAAACAACAAAAAACACAAAAGAGAGAACATCCACAATGAGTGTGAAGTGTCAGGAACGCTTGGTGAGACGGGCGCCTGTCTCTCTCCCATGATCTGTTCACGGCGAAGACAGTATTTCAACTACATTTCCCATACTGCACCTGTCCTTTGTCGAAGTCAACAAATATGCCGATCTTATTGGGTCGGAGGTTGAGGTGGACGTCTGTGGAGGGCTCGGTGCGGAAGGCGTACTTGTTTCTGAGGGGAGAGGACAAAGGTGTCGTTTTACAGCCTGCTATCTCTGCCTATTCACATCTTATCAAAAAAGACCCATTTCACAGAAAAAAAAAAGTTTTAAATGAACGAATAAAGTAGACAACAGTCGTTCGGACGTTTGCGCAGGGTGACGTCGCACCCACAGACCGAATATAAGACTTAAGACCTCGCGCCAGGCTGAAAAATGTGACCCCGCCCTACGATCATGTTGGCTCTGAGCGCGCGGGAACGTCGCCGCAGTGATATGAGAAATTCAACCAGTAGAGGGCGCCAAGTGGCTCCGGGCACAGCAGGCCAAACCATTGTTCTCTGACGCACACCCAGAACACCCCAGTGAAGTGTTTCGGTACTTTTACGCCGTTTGCTCAAAGTTCCATTATTCAAATAATCTGAAGTGTCCGGAGATGTTGAGTACATGAATCTATTTTCAGAATTGTTTGAGGAAAAATCATGTTTGTGTTTGTTCAGTGAAGTCTGGCCTGCCTTCGTATCACTCACACACCAAATGTTCCAGATTTATTTATATTTATATTCAGAATGTTTTCACGTTGGGGTTTGGTCACATTGCATGGTTTATACACCGATCAAGCATAGCAGTACGATTACTGCATGCTTACCACAGAATATAATAGGATACACAGGGAGGTGTCCCTCATATTTTGGCACCATGATGCACATGAGTGGGATGACCGAAATATTAGGGACACCTCCGAGTATAACTCAGCAAAGTTCAACAGCGTCACAAACTACAGTCCCAATAACAATCGTTCAACTACGTCAACACCTCTCTCACACACATTCAGTTGAGGTTCAAAATAAAACTCCTGAAGGGAGAACTGATTGCAGGGCTGTTACATTATGCTCTATGGAGTGGTCATAATGTTATGGCTGATTGGTGAAGAGATGTTGTTCCTAAAAACATCGCAAAAATAATTTGACTATTTTTTTTTTTTTTTTAAAAGAGCTCCTCTGTAAGAAAACAAAATGCTACAATTTCCTCCGGGATCAATGAAGTATTTCTGATTCTGAAAACAAAACTTTGACTCTGATATGTCGACAAAACGAAACAAGAATGTAAAACCTTCATCCTGTTTTCCAGCTTCCGCTCTTGGGAGTGTACGGGAACGAGTGCGCGTTGAATCCGGTGAAGCCTCGTTTGCATATTTAAACATAGAACTTCATGAAACATTGCCAAAAAAAAAAGCGCTTAAATGTAAGTTAGTAACCAGCAAGGTTACTAACTAATTCATCTGTCTTTTTTTTCCCTTTTTTTTCTACCCTGGCGACCCCTTACAGACCGGGCAGGCTGGCAGCAGGACTCACTTGTCTCGGAGGCTGAGGAACCAGTACCCGTTGCTCGGTGTAACTTCAATCTTGCCCTTCCTGTTGATCGATTGCTTGGCGACGCCCAGGTCCCAGTCGGTCTTCCCGCCGACCTGCACCTGTCACGCACACGGAGCCGCCCGACGCTCAACACGCTGACAGCGAAACTCAAACGGTGCACTTGCTTGTCTAACTGTGATCCCGAGCCGTGGGGCGGGGGGGGGTTTCAACCAGGACTCCGGATCATGGGGGGTTTAAATGGACGCCTTTCACACGGCACGGAGCCTCTCACCTCCCAGTAGTGTCTCCCGGAGGAAATGGGCTCCCTCCCCAGAACGCAGACGACTCTGTCAAACCGCTCCGTGTTGTCCGGGAGCAGCTGGTGACGATCGCCGCACTTCACCTGTGGAGGCGGGAAACTGGTCTTAGCAACGAGGTCTTAGCTGCAGCCTTTTGAGGACGGCTGGTCGAATGATGCGACAGTCTGAGCTCACACTCTTCATGTCCTCCGACAGAATGAGTCTGGGATGAGCAGTGTTAGAATCCAGGGTCACGTCCACTGGGAGGGGGGAGAGAACATTATTTTACATTTAATAATCTCTGATTTAAAGGGTCCCCTATATTTTCACGGGATATAGTCGGCAAAACGTACCTGCATACTCATGCACCGTCCTCATCTCTGAAGGAAAACATAAATGTTAAAGGCATATAGTCGTTGATCTGTTTAAGGTGGAATGCTCACTTTTACTGTTTGCAGTGCACACAAAGCATTCAGTTGTTTAAGGTAGTATGTTTAGTGTCACTCATTTCGATCTCTGCAAGAGCAAATTTAAGGTGGATGTTGGGATGTGCATAGAGCTTTATCATGAGCATATTTAAGGTGGAGTGGGAGTAAACACTCACTGGGTTGCGTCCGCAGCGGACTGGGTTCATGGCCTAACGCAGCCGGAAAACCTGGAGCAGAGCAAGACGACACGTATGAGGGGCTGGACGTCCGAGGCCGGCGCCAAAGATGAACGCAAACACTGCTCTGGAAACTCCATGTCAGGAATTCAAAATCTCAACATTTCACTTTGGTGTCACTGGTGTTAACGTTGGTGTGCGCTGTGGAATACGAGAGTGGGTTGTTCTGAACCTGACCACCAGGTGGCAGCAATGAGCTTAAGTACGTCACAGCCGTTTCCTGCCTTAAATAAAACGAGCAAAACAGTTGAAGAGTGATCCTTCAAAGTGACGCCAAAATTTAGGAAATCAACGTATATATATGTCGAATATCAACCACCTTTTGTTCATGTTTGTAAAGATTTAATGCCTGGGAGTTAAAGAGAAAAAACTTTTCAAACGCAGTGGACTTTCTGTTTGAAACCCCGCTCTGTGATGTGTTTCTTACTGACCCGTGTCTCCGATGCTCCTCAGCTGTTCCTGGAATTTTTCCACCAGCAATGACAGCGACCTGTAGATGGTCGCCGTTCCCAGGTCGGGGTTCACCGACACTCCGGACCAGTCTTTGGTGGGCGGGGGGCAGGAGACGGTGGGGAAAACCTGGACAGTTGTTTGGGATCGATGAGCGTGAACACCTA
>CAAKHG010042897.1:0-23713 GCA_901007715.1 Dactylopterus volitans | reverse complement strand
GGGGACGCTACATAAGTAAGCCACAGGAGGGCACACACGCTTCTCCAGGGAATTATAAAAAATAAAAAAAGTGAATCTAACACTTTCAGGAGGTCTCCAAAATATAGTCGACATTCAGAATCACAGAGACTGACACGTCATTGGAGCCTTGTATGGATTTTTTTTAAGTGACCAAGAGTGAATAGTAAAAAAAAAATGCATTTTTAATTATAATAAATACAAATAAATTTCCCCCCGGGTCTTGCTCAGGCAGCATCACCCCGCCGTCGTGGTCGTCGACCACCGCTGTCAACTTATTAAAAGAGCCCGCCTTGTCTGCTCTTCCGCGCGCGCCACCGCCGTTTCTGTAAATGCGCTGTTGGTTTCCCTTTTCCCGCGCTCTATAAATATCCGTAAATGACTATATATAACCAGGTCTGTTCTTTCCTCAAGTGTAGTCAAATCAGACCGACACATGTTTCCGAGCTCGAGAAAGCCTGCCGCTCTCTAAAGGAGAAATTCCGCTCCTCCGTCCGTCCGACTCGGAGCGTCTCGCTCTGCTCGGCAGCGCTCGTCACTTTCCGATCAACCGATTCCGGGAACCAAATAAGGAGCGCGGGGTGTTTCCTCCGCGCGCCGGATTCAACCATGTATGGGTTGAGCTATTTAACCGGAATTCCTCTTCTGATATGAACGCTTAATTTGATAAAAGTAAGGGGGGGGGGTGGAAATTATTATAAAGAGACGTAAATAACTGAGCGAGGCTCACTGAAGTGTTTATTTTATGTGCCTGTTATTCCGTGACCGTCCGTCGCCGTTTTAGTGACACGGCTCCTTCGCCGCGGCGGGTTCTCCATTGACAAGTAATTCCCTTCGCCGTCGTCACGGAGCTTCGCGCCCAATCAGCGTCGGCGGCGCCCGTCCCTCCCGCTCCTTATTTGGGCAATGACGTAGCGGCCGCATTCAAATGGCCCCCCATATATACATACTAGCGCCAGGGCGGCTGTTTCCAATGAGAGTTACTTGACATGGTGTAAACTTTGTCACACCGGGGGCGCGTGAAACGGTCCAGAGACGCGGAGCAGTGACGCAGAGAGACGCGCGGCCGGGCTGAGACGCTGAGAGCACGGAGCGAGAGGGGGGAGTCCGCGCGGAACCGGCGGGGGTCTCGTCCACGATGACGGCTAAAACTTTGGAGAAGGTGCCGGTGAACCTCGGCGGCTTCGTGCATCCCGCGTCGGAGAGCGTGTACTCCATGGATGACATCGCCGGCAGCCTGCCGACCTCCCTGGCCATCTTCCCCAACGCTGACCTCGGGGCGCACTACGACCAGATTAACATCGCGGCAGGTAAGACGACCGATTTTGGCGCTTTTGAATTAATATTAGGAAAAAAAAAACATCTTATTTGTCTGTGAGAGTAGAAAACGTCTACACATGTTTCCCCACGCTGCTTCTGAGAAGATTAAAAAAACACTTTTCTCGTGGTTTGTTTTGAGGGGGAAAAAAAAAAAGTTTGCGCAAAGGATGCTGCGTTAATTTAACAGCGAAAGTCTTCTTGGCGCGTAATCCCGTGCGCGGCGGAACGTGGAGACTCGCCGCGTTCATCTCATCTTTAAAAAAAACAAACCAAAAAAAAAAAAAAACACGCACTTTCAGATTCATGAATCGCCCGCGCCTTGTCTCACCATGGACCTGTTTCGGTTTTGTCCGCAGACGGCTTGATGAGCGCAGACATGAGCGCAGAGAGGCGCTCCCTGGAGCTCGCGTCCTACTCCAGCGGCTTCTCCCCGCCTTCGTCCCACCGCAACCAGACCTTCACCTACATGGGGAAGTTCTCCATCGACTCTCAGTATCCAGGTAACTGGAACCCCGAGGGAGTGATCAACATCGTCTCGGGCATCTTCAACGTGGCCCAGCCGCCGCCTCCTCCTCCCCCCTCCTCCTCGGCGTCCTCTTCCCCGGCTTCCTCGGGATCTCCCAATCACTTTTCCAGCGGAAATTTGAGTTGCACCATGGCGGCGCAGAACCAGGCGGAGATAGACCACCACCACCTGTACTCCCCCCCGCCGCCCTACTCCTCCTCTGGCTGCGGTGAGGTCTACCAAGACCCCTCGGCGTTCCTGTCCACCTCCACCTGCCCCATCGCGTCTTATCCGCCGCCCTCCTACTCGTCCCCCAAGCAGCCCGGCGGCTCCGACGCGCCGGGACTTTTCCCCATCATCCCCGACTACCCGGGCTTCTTCCAGCCGGCTTGCCAGCGAGACATGCACACGGCGGGCATCCAAGACCGGAAACCGTTCGGCCCGTGTCCACTCGATACTTTCCGCGTCCCACCACCCTTGACCCCGCTGAACACTATCAGGAACTTTACGCTGGGGGGTCCAGGCGGCGGCTCCGAGGGAGGGCCGCCGAGGCTCCCCTCTGCCTACAGCCCACAGAACCTGCCTCTGAGACCGATCCTGCGGCCCAGAAAATACCCCAACAGACCCAGCAAGACGCCCATCCACGAGCGTCCGTACCCCTGCCCGGCGGAGGGCTGCGACCGGCGCTTCTCCCGCTCCGACGAACTGACCAGACACATCCGCATCCACACGGGACACAAGCCCTTCCAGTGCCGCATCTGCATGCGCAACTTCAGCCGCAGCGACCACCTCACCACGCACATCCGCACGCACACGGGGGAGAAGCCGTTCGCCTGCGACTTCTGCGGGCGCAAGTTCGCGCGGAGCGACGAGAGGAAGAGACACACTAAGATCCACCTGAGGCAAAAGGAGAGGAAGTCGTCCGCCGTGTCCTCCTCCTCCTCCACGTCCGGCGGCTCCGCGCTGGAGCGGCCGGGCAGCATCAGCGCAGCCGGCGGGATTTGCTCCTAGTTGGAACGATTTTTGTTGTCAGCCCTGCGGCGTGACGCACACTAACCCGCAAAACCCGAAAGAACGCTGAGACTATGATTTCTTTGCAAGCAGCTATAGGAGTGAACGAGAACTCGCACGGTGCGCAAAGTGGCGAAGCCGTGCGCAATTGCGCACAGACGCGTATCCCTGCCCCGGGACTGCTCGAGAGACCGTCGTGAATGCACTTTTTTTTGCCTGCACGGGCTACCGGACAAGACGAGTCGATACAGCCATTCATTCATGAGAACGCAGAAAAAAAAAGAAAGTTGTAATATAAAGGGGGAGCTCCGCGCGCGCCAGGCTGCGCGGCTCAACGCGAAATAACCGCAATAACTTTTTTTTTTTCCAAAAAAAAAAAAATCGCGTTTAAGTTATTGAATTGACCAAGTGTTCATTCTAACATGTTTGTTTTTTTTTGACTTCCCCTTTTAGTGCCTTGCCGTGTGTCCTTTTGTACACTGACCGATCCAAGGACGCTTCTAATGCAATGTACATTTGTCCTTTAATATGTAAAGTTGGAAGACATTTCTATTTTTGTACACATTCCCGTCTCGTGTAACTCCCAGGTGTTCAGCAGCCGCGTTTCGCGTGTAAAACGATGTTGGCGTGTAAATATGTGGAACTCATACAGGCTTGACATTATTGTTGTGATGCGTGTTTGACACTTATTAAAGGTGAAAGAATGACACACATCCTGTTCCGGTGTTTTTTTTTTTGGGTCGATTATTGTTTATGCGGACGATGTCAGGCGAGTTTGTTGAAAGTGTGAAATACAATACAACAATCTTGTCTTCGTTTGATGAAAAGAAAGCAAGTGCTTCTGGTTCGGGTAAATCCAACAATGTGTCATGCGTGGCATTTATGACTCAAAGTTCACTCCCACTCACTTAAAAAAAAAAAAAAGTAGGTTATGGTTATAAACACGCTGATGACTGCAAATTGTTTATTTGGTAGCTCGTCTGCCAAACAAGAACAAAACAAACAAAAAAAAAATGCGGCGTGACGCAGTGGAAGCGATCTCAGTTTCGAAAGAGCAAAAGTTCAGCAGTTCAAAATGTAAATAATGCGTATGATTATTCATTTTTACGTGTTTGAGTAAAAAGAGTCATCGTGAGCCATTTAGAAATTCTCTCGTCCCGTCGCCTTCACGACTTCAGTTTTCTTCATCCCGTAAGATTACCGAAATGTTTATGGAACCCGCACTATGAAACGCGAGAGGCCTCCATTCAGTTTAAAAATTTTATTCATTTAATAGAAAAATCAAAACACCAAAAAGTCTAAAAAAAAACCTTTAAACGGCGAAGAGGTGGGGAATGTTAGTAACTGAAATCTAATAATTCCCATAAATGTATAGAAAAGAACAGAACTTCAGGGGAAACTCACTCGATAACTCATTTTACATTTTACACTTCACTGCATCCATATTGTTCACCTTTATAAATTGTCTTGATAAATTTGCGTCTTGAAACTGTAAATTGCTCCAGACTTTTAGATGCTGATAGGATTTTTAAAAGCATTTTTTTTTAGTGACTTATTAGTGCGCGTAGTGAATTTTATTTGTAGATCACAGAATCACGGAATCACCCCTTTGGACTTTACAATAAAGAATTTACAGAAAAACAATGACAGAATTACTGATAGATAAAGATGATGAATATATTGAGAGTCTGGATCGCAGACAGGTGTGTACCCAGAGGTGTCGTATGACCCCCCCACCCACTCCATCATGGTGCCTTGAAGGACAGGTCACACACAGGAAATAGTAATATTAGTAAATAATATACACATTTATTGCTGTATGTGCAATTTGAGACACATATGAGTGAGGATCCCAGAGGAAGGTTTTTGAAACCAGTCCAGAACCGACATCTGGATGGGGCAAAGACTGATGGTAGAAGCTCCTCTGCAGTTGATGGTCAGCAGAGGCGAGCCTGAAAAAAAAAATGGAGGAGAAAACTGGAGAGAGGAGGGAGCGGTGTTGATTGGTTGATTGATCGGTTGGAAAAATGCATTTAATGCTAAATAGAGTATAAACTATATCAAATTCTAGAACTAGAACTATGAGGAGGGCAGCGGTGATGATAGGTGTGTGTGTGTGCGTGCGCGCGTGTGTGTTTTCCTGCTGTCTTAGCGCGTCCCACGTGTGACTCGCACTTCTCGGGAGTGTGTTCACCTTTTATCCAAACACCTGTAAAGCAGAACGTAGCAGGCTTTTTGTCATTTACAGTGCGGCGCCTCTGTAAAGTAACGCACCATTAGGGGACTCTAATGTTAAGTGTGTTCACTACTGTGATCAGCTGGAAACTTCCAAGTGCCTGGAGGAAAAAGAGAATCTTTTTTTTTTTTTTTTTTTGTAACGACACCTGTCCTCTAAAGCGTTGACAAATGATTCAAATGATGTCTCACGCGAAAAAAAATAAAGGCCTTTTGTTGGCCTGGAACTGTTTAGATATGTTCCATTATAATGGCGCAGCATCCGTGTGACTGACCTCATCATCTAAAGGTTAATTTTGATGTTGATCCCCGTTATTATCCTGGTATTGATCTGTCGTAGTGGCCCTGGTTGAAGCAGCAATATAAGGAGTACTGTATAAGTGCATTGTGTGGTATAACTGGGAGCCGCGGTGTGTTTTTTTCCTGTTTATGTGCTGGCAAAAGAAAGAACTGGCAATACTGTGAAAAATCGTTTGCGAGGAAGAATGATTCTGACGCAAAAAAAAAAATAAAAAATAAGGCCAGACAGGAACGCAAACATGTTTTCATGCGTAAGTTCTGCGACTCAGGCCCGATTCTTTTACCTGGCCGCCACAAACACTTGCAGCAAGTTCAGGTCGGAAAGTGGTTTATGTTTTGAACCAACAAGTGGACTCTCCACAAGCTCCAGATCCCCATTTTTAGGTGATTTTGCTCCACAGGGAACCGAATGTCTAGAGTTTGTATCATATATTTGTATGAACATCAGTTACCACAGTTGTAAATACTTACACATGTAATTTCGACGTGATCCTAAAATTCGGGGTATTCTCTTTCACCGCCACGCCCCTCTGTCTTGTTTGCTTCTTGTTTCCATTTTTCAGTTAGCAAGAACCTAGTATAAAACTCGAGCGCTCGAGAGGAAATAAGCAAGCAACGATCATAAATACAGGATGAAATGAGTGAGTCTGTGTCTGTGAGGTGCTGGTGAACAACTGCTCAGAGTCTGGGTGTTGAAGGCCGCAATAGGTTGGTAATGATGATGATGATGTATTATGATATGAGCCCTGATGATGAAGACAAACAAAGAAGAGAAGGATGTAGCTGCAAAACGTTTGTCGATTGTATTGACTCTCTGTTTGGGAAAATGTGTTTTTTGTGTGCTCCCTGTCATAGCACACTGTTGTTAGAGTCATGTGTGATGTGATGCCATTTAATCAAAAAGATACAGGTTATTGCAAGTTTTTATGTCTTAAAGTTATATTTCAGTGGTCGAGTGTCTTTCCGTCGCTTGTTTTTAATGTTGATGGAATGAAAAGGAATTTTAACAAATATCCAGGCAACATATTTCATGGCATCACTGTGACCAAACAAGACCATATAACAATAAAAAAAAAATGCTGTAAAAGGCTTTAGATGTTCAAAAAAAATTAATACATTTTAAAAAAATGTTGGAATGGGTCACTATGTTTAAATGATCTAAACATGACAAGGGATTAGAGCTTGTTTTGTCTTCTGAGTTTCACGATCTGGGCTCACTATGAGGGGGTGATGATGCCACAAAATGCCTTAAAAGGAAAATTTCAGTATTTTCCAACATGGGTCCTATTTTTTTGTTCTTATTGGGTGGAAATGATTGACTGGAACTACAGTTATTTAAATCTGTTCGGTACTGAGTGAGGACACGGCAACCGGAAAATGCGAAACAGCCACAGTGTCTGTAAATGGGGCAATTGTCCACTGTAAAAAGTGCATCCCCTTAAAGTGCTTTTTTTTTTCTTTCTTTCTACCCAACACACACTCAAGTTAATCAAAATGCCTGTAACACTATGGGAATAATCATCGCAAAGGCAGAACTCCTTGTTTACCTTTCACTGCTTCTGGCCTCCGTTGTAACGCCTCCTTTCAGTGCCTGTGTTAATCTGCGCTAATGTTTCGGATGCGCAATTGATTTCACAAGTTACGTCACACCATTTAGTTGGTTACTGGGTCGCTATCCTGCCCTGCCATTCGCGGCGAGGCAGGCCGACACATGTTTTTGAGCTTGTGGCATTACCTATGCTCAGTTTCTC
Source organism: Dactylopterus volitans (assembly GCA_901007715.1). Lineage (NCBI taxonomy): Eukaryota > Metazoa > Chordata > Actinopteri > Syngnathiformes > Dactylopteridae > Dactylopterus > Dactylopterus volitans. The sequence continues at coordinate 16,573 of CAAKHG010042897.1, read as the reverse complement.
AGCTCACTGGTCTACAAGGCACATTGAACGGCGTTTTTTTCCCCCAACCGCCTACAAAAGCGTCATGGCGTGTGGCGCTTCATCTTGTCGACGGCTGCGTGTCTCACGCTGACTCACGTTTACTACGCTACCTCCCTTGCAGCAGGTCGGCCGGCCCCCGCAAGACTCGAGCGCCCGCTGTCTCCACTGTGATCGTTCCCACGGCGTTGTCACTTAAGCTAACGACCCGAGCCTGTGAGTGGCACTCAGACGACAAGTTTTTTTTTTTTTTTTTTTTTTTTTTACATTGTCATGCTCGTTCATGCCGACGACATGGGGAACACCGCGCAGAATCGCGTCGAAGATGAGCGATGTTTTTACAGTTCATTTACACCGATCAGCCATGACATTAAAACCACTGCATGTTTACAATAAAATGCAACAGTTCTCCCTTCAGCAGCAGTTTCAAGCTGAATTTGTGTCAAATCTCCTTGAGAGAGGCGTTGAGATTTCAACGATCGTTATCGGGACTGTGATTTGTGACCTGCTGAACTGTACTGGGTTATACTGAGACGCGCCCCTTCTGTTTTTGTCGTCGCACTTTTTGTGACACCCCATGTTAAGGCGCGTGATGATGCACAGCACATACCTCGGCGTACCACAGGAAATGTGAGGCAAACGTGTAGTTGTTGGTTTGTGGTTAATGTAAATAGTTGACATGGGTATGATTAAGCCAAACTGAAAGTACATATCGACACAAGTTTATGGTGCGCAGTCCCGTTAAGCTAACACTGGTCCACCATGTCTCATTACGCCACGTTGATACACGGATGAAAGTCACTGTAGCGCAAAGCAGCCGTCTCTCCGGACGTGAGCGGAGAATGAGACGCCACCGTCTTGGCGTCATTACAAAATTACCCCACTGAATGCAGATGTGTCAGCGCTAACCAGGTTTACTGAGCATCCTCCATGTGTTCCCCTGTTTGACAACTCCTCAGAAAAAACACAGCCAGCTTGTATGACAGATACCTCCCACCTGCTGTATGTGGCGATTTGTACAAGCCCAGTGTGTTTTAAGGGTTAGAAACACATTTATCAGGAAAGAAATCTATTTGTTAGACTTAAGAATATTAAACAGTTATATTTTTAGACTCCAGCCAGAGGAATATCTAACAGTTTAGCTACTCATGTAAATAATCATAGTGACAGAAAACAGAAAACATGTGAGGTGAAATGTTGAAATGATTTGCTGAGGGAACGAAAAAGAAGGGGAAAATAGCTCAGATGAAGCATAATTGTCTTTAGCATTAAAGCAAAAGGGAGCTGAGGAAGTAAAGCAGCAAAAAAAAAAAAAAAAACCTAATTTGCTTTGATGCCACAAGTGTGGCAAGGGGGATCTGAACAAGTATAAGAAGTTGCTAAAGAGCTGATTATGAGCCATTATGATTTATAATAGCCATGATGGATGACGCAATACAGTGTTTGACATGCAGTCTATCAAAGCTTGGTTGCCCTGGTGATGAAGCTATCAAAGCAAAAACAAAAAAACCTTAGTCCATTAATTACGACGGCACAAGGTTTTTAATATTGTACAGATCAAAAGTTTAAACGTCATTAAGGTTTGAACGGAAGAATGAATATCCTTCAAAAGCTGATGCATTTAGATATTCTGTGGCTACAAAATCGGAATAAAAAAAAACCTACATTAAAAAGAATAATAACAATGCATGTATGTATCGTATCATAATAATTATAATTAATTTTATTATTATTATTATTAGTAGTAGTAGTGGTAGCAGTAGCCACAAAATCTAATCAATAGATCACAAGGTCCACAAAAAAACAATAGAAAAATTAAAATAAGAATTGTTATACTCTCACTGCTAATTGAACTATTCCTTTCATCCGTCTAGCGCTTCTTCATTTCTAGTGTGTTCTGTGGATTGTGCAATACTGAGATGCATTTGCAACAGTGAGGTAATCAGTGTATCAGTTATTGCGAGAGATGATTATGATTTGACTCCTGTACAGTCGCTGTGTGTTCCCAAAACAGCCACTGCTGACAAAGGCAATTCATGACTTTTTTTTTTTTTTTCCCTCCCCACATTACTCATTGAAAGCAATTGCAACGGAAATATCTCCGGAAAAAGTAGCTGTAAGGGCGGGCAGTTTATTTAACCTCTGGCCGCAGTGGCATGTCTGGATGCGCGGGGACGACAGACCCTCTCACTTTTGTTACTGAAATCAGAAAAAAACTGAAGTTCTTGTTCTTGGCCCTAAACACCTTGAAGACACACTATCTTAATGATGTGCTGCAGCTGCTCTGGGTGGCATCACCTTGGCCTCCAGCGCCACCGCAAGAAATCTGGGAGATATGTTTGATCAAGATATGTCTTTTAATTCCCACATAAAACAAATCATAAAACAGCATTTTTTTTTTTTACACCTACGTAATATTACAAAAAATCAGACACTTTTTAGTCCATGCATGTGTCACCTCCAGGCTGGATTACTGCGATTCCTTACTATTAGGCTGCCCAAACAATTCTCTTAAGACTCTCCAATTGGTCCAGGATGCCAGAGTGCTGCTGCACGTGTTCTAACAAGAACCAGAAGAGATCATATTTGTCCAGTATTGGCTTCTCTGCACTGGCTGCCTGTAAAATCCAGAATACAATTCAACATCCTTCTCCTTACCTGTAAAGCCCATTAACGGTCTGGCACCGTCGTATCTTAATGAGCTAATAGAACCACATTACCCGACTAGAACGCTGCACTCTTACTTGTGGTTCCTAGAATCTCTAAAAGCAGATTCGGAGGAAGAACCCTCAGCTATCAGGCTCCTCTCCTGTGGAACCATCTTCCAGCGTTGGTCAGAGGGGCAGACGCCCTCTCTACATTTAAGAGTAGGCCTAAAACTTTCCTTTTTGACAAAGCGTATAGTCGGGGCTGGCTCAGGCTCGCCTTGGACCAGCCCCTAGTCATGCTGCTATAGGTCGACGTTGCCGGGGGGACCATGATGCGCTGGGTTCCTCTTTTATTCTCTCTCTCCTTTCCCATCCTCTTCCTCTCCATTCATTCATGCAGAGACCTTTATGGCCATCATCTGCCACCCCCTTCCTCTCCCTCTTTCACTCTCTGACTCTGGTCAAGGCAGACGGCTCTGCCCAACCTCGAGCCAGGCTCTGCTCAAGGTTTCTGCATCGTTAAAGGGGAGTTCTTCCTCGCCGCCGTCGCCAAGTGCTTGCTCATGGGGGAATTGTTGGGTCTCTGTAAATCAAGGAGTACGGTCTCAACCTGCTCTGTTTGGAAGGTGTCATGAGATAAGTTTTACTGTGATTTGGCGCTATATGAATAAAATTGACTTGACTTGACCCTCTCTTTCCTGAAAGAAGTCATGTGACGTCATGTGGCGTAACACCTTTATCCTTCTGATGACAACTTGACCACAGGAATGACTGATCAACATCCCAGACAGTCACGGGCTTCACAAAGAATGCCACTGTTCTCTGCCTCCCTCGCCGACCGCCCTGCAGGCCAAAGGGTTATCTTACGCTCATAATTGTCAGGGGTTGTGACATAATCTTACATAATTTAGAGCAGTGAGCGAGGGGGCGGGGGTGGAGGGGGAGTCCCACATGCATCATCTGAACAAGTGGTTCTGAGGAAATCGGCTGCGCTCGCTCAGGCTGCGCCACGAGCGGCGCCCACGCTGACGAGGTGACCCAGTAAACGCTGCAGTGGCTACTGAGAGTAGCGGCGTTAAACGTGTCAGCCGCCGACCTGGCTGAGGTCAAGGCCACAGCGGGGCGGCAGCTGTCGCGCTGACAGGTCAGGCAAGCGCGCAACTAGCCGGGAAATTTCAAGGCGGGGTTGGAGGACCTCCACGGGGTCCTCAGCAAAGGGAAGGGCGGTTTAATTTTATGTGAATGTTTTTCGTTTGTTTGTTTAAAAAAAAAAAAAAAAAAAAAAAAGCCTCTGCGGCAGCTGGAATTATTTCATTTGGCACACTGCAGCACAGATCTGACCTTTAAATACAGTGTGTCATTTTAATAATCTGAAACATAATCTTCTTTTTGAAAACATATTTTCTGGTATTCTCGTTTTTCATTGCTGGGTTAAAGGTGATTAGCAAAGCAAGTTGTTTTTTTTTTTTTCTTTTGTGATGGCGTCTCAGATTTGTTGTCCGTATTCACTTATAAAGGGAATCCGACTGCAGCCTCAACCAGAAATAAAAAAAAAGGTCTCTATTGAGCAAAATCACATCAGATGGTGGCTTATTGGGTGTCAATTTAGGGGTCTGGAACGCCAACGAATTTGAAAACTCCTCGTTCCTGCCTTATGTATATGTGTGAACACGCAGGCACGGGCCGTGTTCACGTTTTTTACGAGACAAAAAGTCCACTTACGCATATAAATAGCCTAAAACAGACTTCTGTAAGTCCACTTAGTTGAGAAGCATAAGCGGCCTATTGTGTGGAAGTGTGGGAGAGTCTTGGCCTGGCCGAACGTTGACTTTTCCCCTCTGTTCATGAGGCCGGCTCTCTCTGTGTTTGAGGGTCATTGTCCTGCGGGGAAGTGAATCTTCCATCAGTCGGTTACTTTCGATCGGCGTTTAAGACACTGACACACAAACCCATACCGGCAGTGTAATTACATATTGTAATAAAACATTACCATTTGTGCGTCTTGCTCAGCGGAGCGATAACATGGCAGAAAAAAAACTCCGCCATGAACGGAGGAGCCACCACATCCTTAAAGATGCTTTTAAACGGTGCAGCTCTATAACTACCAAGTGCTTAAACTGTAAATTCACAGAAAATGGAAAAAAAAAACATACAAGAGAAGAGACTTTACAATACATATAAAAAGTAAAAGATGCCAAGAACATTTTAAAATATGTCTTGGATTTAGGTCAGGTTATGAGGCTCGGGAAAAAAAATAATTTAAAAGAGCTTCAGAATTTAAGCGACTGTTTGCAGGCATGCAGCCATTTTTCATCCGCTCAGCACCATGGATCCTTACAGCATAACTGATCCTGCATCTCAAAAAGATTTTGATTAAATTCAAATTTTTGATTTTTGATTTTTTAATTAAATTCAATTTTTTTTCCTGACCCCTCCTGTGGTGCAAGGTGCAGAAAAATAACTCAAGGCAGCAGAATAGCGCCTCAGTGAAGACTCCGGCGTTCTTATGTTTAAATAAAATGCCATTTGACAAGTGCGTTAAACTGAGGGGGGGTGGGGGGGGGCAACCAGATCACACGCAACGCCCATCATGGCTTAGACTCGGGTTCCTCTCATTTTGACACGTCTCCTTCATCTGTTTTACCATCACGTTTACGATGGTATCGCCCCGGTGTCACCTCATCTCGCCTCTTCTGCGGCCATGAACGCGATCAGCCTGAGAGCCGCGGGGGGCCGAGATGTGCTAGAGCACGCTGTCTGAAGACTGGCGTTCGAATCAGCTCTCGCAGTTATGAGGGGAAACGCACGCAGGTGGAGACTTCTGGTCTCCTCTTGGACCGCTTCAGTTACAACACGCTGAAAGATCATAATGGAATTTGCACCCACAGATACCAATATGAAAACAGCCTCCCAGAGCTTTCAGTCGGTTTGGTTTTGACGCGTGTCTTGATCTTCACTCTCCCTGCCTTAACCAACGTGACCTCACATGACGCTGCTTCACACAAAAGCATTTTCCATTCGCAAAGTGTTGGATGGGTCATTTCCAGTGTCTCGGCCTACGTTGACACACATTTCCTTCTAAAACCCCCAATATGTATTTACCATCATAGTGAAAAGGTCAAAGTGTCTTTGCAGTGTCGTCAGTTGTACCACTGTTGACATAAACTGACTGAAGTTATAGAATGTTGTATACTATAACGCTGATGCTTCCGGTTTTCACATTTACCAGCATTTATAAAGTAATTTCATCGTGGAAAAGTGCTTGTCTGGCTACTAAAGTTTGTATGTGTGTGTGTTGTGGTTATATAGAACAATGCCATCACCCCATGCAAAGGTGGCATAAAAGTTTTTGTAAATGACATTTTTTTTTTTTTAAGATTCAGAAACTGTGTGTGGGACTTGCGTTCTAAATCTGAGCGCACCTGAGTGCTACTGATTTGCCCTGGAACAAAGACGTTCTGTTCAGGTATCAAAAACGTGCTCTCCACAAAATGAAGAACGCGCTTTCGACTGAGCACAACACATTTGTTGGACAAATGATTTTAGCAAAGGGGAGAAATATGTTCAGTCGGCTTTCTTTTTCGTGTATCAAGAAGCATCATATGCAAGGCACACGACATGCATGACGCTGTGCACGACAATTTTATGTTCCATAATCTACTTTATTGTTCCACGTACATTCAACATCAGTCACAGAGTCAAAGTGACACAAAAGACCTGTGGAGTTTTACATAAGCTAAAGTAGAATTAGGATATAAGCGTAAGTAAACTCATATATAGAAGGATGTTGTGTTTATCACTCTACATTAAAAGCTGGTGAAGAAATCTTAAATGTGTCAGCTGTTAAATTTTAACAGTTCGGTAACATAGCGTCCATCTTAAAATTCAATGCTTTTAACAGACTATACTTTATAGACTATTCTTTGAGATTTTGGTCAGATGCATCACAAGAACCATCACACACTGGAGGAAGTTAGGTCAGATGGAACGAAACAAAAACACATCACATAATATGTAACAGGTTGTTTTTTTTTTTAAAATACACTTTTCACTCATGTCCAGACCTGTGAAGGAACCACATTATCTGGCATAAGTTACACACACACACGCACACACACACACACACACAAAAAAAAAAATTACATTTATAATGTAATGTGTGCACTGAGAAAAAGAAAATAGTGTGTACAATGAAAATGGCACTCTTAATAAGTATACATTCAATATTCACAAATAAGGCAGGTACGATGTAAGTTACAATCTTTAGCATTAAGACACATCACCATCTGGGAAGTCCTTTGTAGAGCAGTGGAAAAAAAGTGTTTGTAACAGGCTTCCCAGGCCTCACGCGAGGGAATTTCTAATGACACCTCATTGGCTAATGACATTCATCAATGTACAAGGCAACATAATACATGTCTGAAATGTGAATTCCTTGTGTCGGCGGAATGGACCGTGTTGTTTGAGTCTGGGGTGGAACACTTGGGTGCTGCTGATGCCGCGCGGCTGCGGCAGAGAGACCTGAGCCGGGGGGACCCTGGTCCGAGCTGCTGTTTCTCACAGTAGCGTGTCTGAGCAAGGCACTCGCTGGCCTGGCAGTTCAAGGTAGTAATGACCATCGCGGTTGTCCTCCCTGTGTAACGAGGGGAGGGGAAAAAAAAAAAGGCGACGATTCCCACGTGGATGGATGCCGCGCCCTCTCGTCTCTCGTCGCGTGCTGCCGTGTTGCTCCTGTGACCGGAGCTTCTCGCTCACACGGAGACGGCGGGGCCGGGGTAGGGTTCGCCTCCGCACCAGAAGTCCTCTGGCTGGGGGATTTCTAGCAGCCACGTTTCCTTTCCTGCCTCCTTCTCCTCTCCCTGCTGCTCCTGGCTGCCCTTCTCGCCCGTCTCCTCGTCCGCCGCAGTCTGCAAGACTTTGTAGTAGTGACAGTCCCGCCCGTCGTCGGGGTTGTACGGCGGTGCCAGGATGTCCAGGAAAGCGGCTGGCCCCTCCACGGCGTCGATCTGGTGGAGATTATCTCGCTCGGGAGTGAGGAGGCACGGCCCGCTGTTCTCCGAGTACTCGGCCACCGAGCGGAGCACGGAGCGCCGCAGCGACTCCCCCTTTTGAGGGGACAGAGGGGGGTCAAAGTGAGGCGGCGCGGCGTTGACCGTCAGGTCGTCCGCGAGCTTGTCGAAGCAGCTGACGCTCACCTTGCCGTAGAGAACCTGAGCAAGAGAAAAAAATGTTTACGATAGGGAATGAAGTCTGTAAGAGATACTGACAGGTTATGGCAGACTGGCAAGCTTTTTTCATGTTCTGGACCCTCAATTACCGTCGGACCACCTCTGTTTTGTCTTGCACCTTTTTCCCCCAGCAACTTAAAACGAGTGTCTTTTGATAAACGTGGGCAAGACCAGGCAGGAAAAGTAGGAGATGCACTGAAGAGTAGAATCCTTTTTGGCTGGCAGTCTTGAACCATCAATAGCTATGCTGCTGTAGGGCCTACACTGCCGGGGGGGCTTCCCACAATGCACTAGGCTCTTTCATCAACTCTCTCCATCTGCATGCATCCATCAATGTCTCTCCCATAACTGTGTGGTGTCATTGGCTGTGAAGTACATTATCTACCTCATCATACTTTAATTATCAGTACTATTTTTGTTATTGCTACTATTACTAGCCCACATATCTATTTGTAAATGTGTTCCCCCTCTCTTTCCCTCCTGTCCTCTATCATCCTTCCTTTCTCAACCCAACCAGCTCAGATAGACGGCCGCCCACCTCGAGTCTGGTTCTTCCACTAAAGGGGAGTTTTCTTGGACCACTTTCACCACCACGCTTGCTCACGAAACCGCTGGGTCTCCATTGAAGATCTAGACTTGTTCTACATTAAAGGTTCCCTGAGGTAACTGCTGTTATGATCTGGCACTATATAAATAAAATTCTACTGAAATGACGAACAACTGTATGATCAAAACGCAGGCGTCAGATCAGCGACGCTGTGACAGGTATCTTGTGTTTGAAGGATGCAGATGAAGTCAAGAATTCAGTTCATCTTTGCCCGCGTGTGGACATCTATGCCAACTTTGCAGACATCCCACTCAAGCGTTCCTGAGGTCTCGCGTTCGCAAGAATGGAACCATGTGGACATTTTCTGGCAAATATGAGGGACAATCCCTCCAGACATTCCTGAGATATTGTGATTACCCGACAACCAGCTTGGGTTAAAGTGTCAGACGCACTTAGTAAACGTTTAAGCTAAAAGTGAGAGCTGGATCGAACTCTATATTGGCCCGAAACCAACAGGACTCGATCGGGACTTTCAAAATTATATCGTTACAAAAAGTGTTCAATAGAAAATTAGCATTATTTACTCCACTCAAACGATTATGGATTCTTAAGTGTGGCTGATCATTTTCATTCAAGCAAACCGACAAAAAGCTATGCGTGATGCAAAAAAAGCAAGAAGCCAAACTTCACAAAAACAACTGCCTCTTCAAAAACAGAGATCCAAAAATCCATCATTGGCTTTTCTTGTTGGACCCCTTTGTACAGCTGCTAATAAGCTGCAGCTCAGAAAAAAAAAAAAAAACATATCCGCTTTGAACACGAACGAGTGTTCATATGCATGCGCCTGACATGAAACGCACCGTTTCCAGCAGCAACCTCTATGGGTAATTTATGGGCACGACGGTATCATCGTTGACACTCGTAATTGATTTCGAAACAAGACGATGATCATCTCACGTCTCAGTTGAGGTTTAGTTACCATCTCTGGATAAATACAAAATAGGAAGCAATGGACTGACAACCGCTGATGTAGCACTGAAATTCTGAATAAGGCAGTGAGCAGTATGGAGGCACATTTCACAGTATCACATTCAAGTTCTTTTCCCCACTCACACTCAAACATTACACGGTGCCAAGTCATCTAAGTTAAGGAAAAAATATTCATATTTTCTATTTGATTGTGACATTGTGCACACAAGACTTGCACAGAATTTGTCATATCCATTTAAACCGAAAAACCCCCACGATGCATCACACACAAGGATCAATGAATAATGACATCTGCTACTCATGATGAGATTAGCTGCACTGATGAAACATAATTCCTATGACACTAGCGATTCTACGTCAATATTTACAGTATGAGTGAGCAGGTGAGGGCAACTGCAGAATTTAGTTTGAAAGAAAAGTTGTGCTGTTTGTTTTCTTTTACATTGGGCGCACAGTATTCATGTGTATTAACAATTCCATTTTACAGCATTTGCTGAAGTACTGCGAGTCTGGATGAATGGAGAACACCTTCATGGTGTCAACTTATCCGCACTTTCCCTAAATGCAACCATCTGGACAAACATGCCTTAACTGTCAATTCATCCACCGGTTTAAAACAGCGTCTTGTCCATTATTAACCGTTACCACGGCGAATCGTGACATCAGAGCTCCACTCCCTTTTTTTTTTTTTTTTTATATCACAAACTTCACCAATAGAGCACACCATCAGACTAACTCACATCCGCAGTTGTGAATCCGTCTTTAGTTGGTTACTCAAGAGATCAAGTTTAAACTTGGGAGTTCAACCTGCTCCGTGAAACAGGCCCCTTCTCCTATGTGACCAAAAAGATAGTGGTCGATTTAAGGAGAACAAGAGCTGTGAAAAAGGCCCGGCATCATGGGAGAGGGCGGTGAGGCTGCTGAGCGCCAGCACCTGCTTTCCCACTTGGACCCCCGGCTGGACTGGAGGACCAACGGAGACCTCACGACAAACGAGACGGGTTTCGCTGTGTGCAACAAGATGCTGGAGATTCTTCTACCAGTCCGCGGCCTGCATTTGCGCTGCGGCAGCATCACAACATCAACAAGCTCATGCACAAAGCCTGGGGACGACTCAATGAGGGTCAGGACTTCAAAACGGCTCTCTGAGACTCCATCCAGCCTTCCACGAAAAACCACATGGAAGGCAGAGCTCATATTTCAGCATGATCAGCCCGCTCGACCGAAATCATGCTTGCCTCTCGACCGCAACCCTGAGCAACATCTCACCTCTGCGCGCTAACGCCATCGCACCCTGCTGCAACCACAAAGCGAACCCACCGTGGCGCTCTCCATTTCGAGTGCCTCATACGCTGCAGCGAGATGACGCCGGTGCTTTCGGTGCGGCTCCTTATAGGGTCGACGCTCAGCCTGTCCGGATGCACAAAAACGGTGCAACAAGAATCTGGTCACACCTTTTCACAGACACGTGCAGCAACAACAGCCGCATGAATTAGCTACTACGCCACCTCACAGAGAACGTATGAGTCATCATTTTCTATCGGATCTTTGTAGACATTCAAGCAAAACCATCTCTTGGTCGCGCTTCTCCAGCGTGAGAAGTTACTGATATTATCCTCTTCATTTTAATACTACCAGGCCAGAATTCATTGGGGTTGAACTTCAGTGGGGCATAACTGATAACTAGCTTGTAATTTATGAAATCTCCAAAACCAGGTGACATGCGTTGATCCTTAAGGGTCATGGGGCCACTTCGCCTGGCTGGCACTGCAACTTTAAAGGAGAAGGCCACCATGTTTCCTGTACATATCTGCGAAGTGTAAACGGAGCCATCTGGAGTAATAAATTCATAAATGTGCGCAATAATGACCAAGAAGGTCGACTTCTCTCCGGTTCCGCCAAAGAGCTGTGCCATGCCGCCATGTGCGACAAGACCCCGCTGACCTTCCTCTCCGGCCCAGACGAAACGGATGTCAGCCTACATGCGAAACAGCAAATCTGGACCATTTACCCCCAAAATCGCATGTGGCCCACTTCCGGCGCAAATATGTCACAGCTGATATCGGCTCACCTGCACCCCATGAACCAAAAGTGTCCCACACAGGACGCAGCGCTTGCGCGTGGCTGATGTGCGGCTACGCTGTGGCCCGCCTGTGGCCCAGTTCCGGCAAACATGAGCGGGACCGCCCGAGTGCCGTCACTGTCTGTGGGTCGGATCTGGGCCACAACAATTTTGCTATCTGGGTTACCACCAACCCTAATCAGATATTCAAGTGATGATGTTTCCCGGTAAAGGGACCAGCATGCCTGTGGGCCCTTGGATGTGCAAGAACTTGTTGCTGGTGTGCTGTTTATATGGCGCTTTTTCCACGACATGGTACCAGCTCTACTCCGCTCACTTTTAATATCGGGTACTTTTCTGGGGGTCGTTTTCCATTCGATTGACAATCGACTCGACGGCCGCCTCAGTGCGACTAGTCGTCATAGCCAAGCCGCAAGGAACCGATGTGGCGTCACCTTCAGTGCAACATAGAATTGCACACAGCAGCATAGAGACAAAGAAGAAGAGTTGGGACCATATCGACGGGATGGTTCGCACCTCCTCGGGCGACCACGGCGTGAACTTTCTAGTCGGCGTCTTTAAAAGTAGAAAAACGAAATCAGTGGCTGCTGGAATGGTTTGGCTTTATAGAAATGCACGGGTCCGCGTTGATCGGCGTGTTCCGCACGTGCCACACGTTGAAGCAACGGCGCTGTGACGGTTCTCTCTGGCCAGTTCGTGGTTCGCAGTGTTTTCAGATCAACTTTTAGTACCTCATAGTACCTGGTCAGCCCTTTTTTGGAACCCCGGGAGAACAGGTACATTCAACAGGTACTTTTTTTCCTGAAAGGCTTGAAACCCGTTTCCACCTGGCGGTTCTGTACGATACGCAATTTTCGGCGTTTCCACCGACAAAAGTTGTGGATGTACCAAAGAAACCATACTGCTTTTGGTAAAGGTTCCATCAGGGTATCTAGCACACTGATCCCGTACCTAAAGGCTGGGGACAGTCACGCCAAAGTCGCTGATTGGTCACACAGATCGAGACGTGACGGTGGGAATAAATCACCGACACAAATGCACCATGTTTAAAGCTATCATTGATTTCACAAGTGAGGACTCCAGACTTCTCGTTTTTCTGTGGAAAACGGCAGCGCCCAATACAGAAGGAAGGAAAGGGGGGGGGTTCCTGGAGCAGCGCAGGAACCAGAGGCCAACGGCCGAGTGGAACCGTAGACCAGAACCAAAAAGCTCTGCACTGGTTATCGTCTTTTCAAAGATCACAACGGCCGGACTGATGCGGACAGAAAGACCTGGCGGCGGTTCGACGCGGCGGCAATCCAGAATAGAGCCCGCCTAATATGTGCCATACGCAGACTAAGTGGTTGGTACCCCAGGAGAGCAGGTACCAACATAGTGTTACCAGGTACCAGGTACTAGTTTCCTAACGAAAAGTGCCTTCAGTTTCATGGCTGGCAGAGAGGCCCCAACACACTGCACACTTCTTTTTGGAGGGGGGCAGCTTTGCAACACATGAATTAACGTAATTTCCCCTCAGTTTCGGAATAAGAAAATTACCCAGTTCAAAGAGCTTTCGGGATTTGAATTGCCCAGTAGCCCGATCGCAGTGCGAGCCAAACCAAAAAAAACATTTAATGAGTTTAATCAAACGGACTGCAGGCTATTGAGCTGTTGAGGGTCTGAAGAGCGGTACTTTCCTCACAGACAATTAGGAGCGACTCGGGAAAAAGCTCGTAACGGAGTCGGTAGGAAGCGTAAAAGACCTTGAGCATCCCGTTCATGCCCGGGTGGTCGTGCAGCGGTATGGAGGCGCCGGTCCTCAGCAGGAACACCCCCATGCTGAACGCCTCCGTCTCGCAGATGTGCATGTAGGTGACCGGGGGACTCTGGAGCGCCGCGGAGCTGCCTTTGCCTTTCTTGGGTGCGATTTTGAGGTCGGCAGCCCTGATCGCGGTCACCAGAGAGATGAGCTCCGCGTGCTTCCCCGGGGCGACCTTCTCGTCCCCGCCGGGCGAGTTCTTCAAGCCCCTGAAGGCGACGAAAGCCTGCTTGGCGATTCTCTGGATGAGAGGGCTTTTGTTGTCCCGCGGCATTCTGCGTGCGGCGGAAAAAATTAACGGTTTTCGGTGTGCCTCCGCGACTTTTTCGACGCGAGTGAAACGGTGTCGGGTGCCTCGCGGATCACCCGGCGTCACCACATGACGGTCGGAGCCGGCCGGCACACTTTAAAAAACGATAATAAGCCGCACTTGTCGGTAATAATGTCTAATTTCATTCCGAAATCTGAGCGTCCCTCCAGTCATTTTCCAGTCTCGCCTCCTCATTTGCGCGTACAGAGCCTGCGCACGAAACGCAAGGCGTTGTGGGATTTGGAGTTTTAGCAGAAGATGTACAAGCCGTTTTGGGCGACAGTAACCGCGAGCACGGGGTGCGCTTTGCTGTAGGATTAGCTAAGCGGCAATGCGCACATTATTGTGCGAGTTTAAGCTTCGTGGTGAGGTCCCATAACGGGGCAAGGTTACAATGCGATGCAGAGAGGGAGACTACATTTCCCAGCAGTCTCAGGGGCAACCGATGGATGCAGAGGGGAAGGCCAGACAGGCCATTGAACTCTGCAGCCCTTCCTCGTCCCTCATCACATCCTCCGACTCTCCCGTCCTGCCTGCTCGCCTTCCTCAGCTTGTCAGTACAATCGAACAGATTTTACTCCAAACAGGGTTTAAAAACTGCACGAGTGTAACGCTGCAGTACACTTCATTCAGCTCTCAGACCTCCATGAGGTACACACCTGTCCAGGTCTCCATCGTATCTGAAACCTGAAACTATTTCTTTCTTTAAAAAAAAAAAAAAAAAAAGCTATACTGAGAATGATGGCAGATAATGAAAGCTAAAAGTGCATATTGTCCGTCTTATGAAGTTCAAGTGGTTTTTGAGATTTACCTGTGATGTAGTTATTTGTAATAACCATTTCGTAACTATAGAAGATCTTCAGGGACCACAAAGGGTCCAGAGGGCCCAAAGGAGAATGACCTACAGTTGAATTTCACTTGTGTTTAAATGCTTGTGAAGGGCCTCTGAACAAAGCCATGAGCACCGAAAAGCAGCACCATGGATCCGACCTTTAGATATACAGTATATAACTAGAAATAGAAAGCAGTTTTCTGGTCAGTTTTGGAAGCAATACTTATTTACTTCAAATTCAGATCATTTTTGTTCATTTCCCGATTGCTCATTTTCCAGTGGGTTCTTGCGAATTTAGTCAAGACCCTTTCGCATGTTTATTGCAAAAATGACGAAATGAACCAGAAAGAAGAGGAAGAAGAAGAAGAGGAAGAAAATCCTGAGAATGAGCAGGAAAAAAGAGCCATATTTAATAACTTTAAGCACTGCAAAGAATTTTGATTCACCTCCATTGTGTTTGCAGAAATCCTTGAGACTGATATTTTAACCTTGATTAATGAGACTTGGTCTTACAGTATATACTAACAAGCTTCCAGTAAAGTAGTGCATAAATGTAATGCTCTAACACAAAAAAAAATCAACCTTGGACTGAGATCTAATTTCACATCTTATAGCTATAACAAAACACAGCTTAAACAATTAACGCATTTTTTTTTACATGTCTTGAAATGAAACCTGATGTAAACGCAGAAAATGTCATTCCCCAAACAGCCCAAGATGCAAAGGTTCATTTGGAATTTCTTGGAAAGTCTGGCTTTTGTGAAATGTAGGTTTGACATTCTGAGCATTAATTGATATTTACTCTGTCCAGATGATGAATATAACATTTGTCAACCTACGCAGTGCAGCAACAGATGTGTGTGTTGAGCAGAGGGAAGTGAGCATGGTAAACCCAGCATCAATACATGAGGCTGAGTCACCCACATCCCAAACACCTTTTGAACAAATGCGCTTCACTGAGCGTGTGTGTGTGTGTGTGTGTGTGTGTGTGTGTGTGTGTGTGTGTGTGTGTGCGTGTGTGTGCGTGAGTGTGTGTGTGTATTCACATGTGCATTTAAACAGTTGAGAGTAGTGGGCTGGTTTAGGCTTGAGTACCTTTTCACATTTGTGTATTTTTTTTTTGTGAGTAGCTAAGTGGGTTTGTGTGTGTGTGTGTGTGTGTGTGTGTGTGTGTGTGTGTGTGTGTGTGTGTGTGTGTGTGTGTGTGTGTGTGTGTGTGTGTGTGTGTGTGTGTGTGTGTGTGTGTGTGTGTGTGTGTGTGTGTGTGTGTGTGTGTATGTGTGTTGAAGCCTCATGAACCTGTGCAAGAACACACACAAACCCAACATCATTGCACGTCATCATCTTTTTTTTTTTTTTTTTTTTTTTTAACATTCTTGGGATGTTAAAAAAGAAGAGCAGGTCATGGGGTGAATAAAAGAAACAATTGAGCTTCCGATTAAGATTTTGAGGTGATGCTGAATATAAACCCGCTGTATCCAATGTAAATCCTTAAGAGGGAAGGCAAGAAAGAAGAGTTAATGTGGTGTGTTTTATTTCACTTTGTTAAAAGGCAGTTTATTGAAGGTGATGGTGGTTGTGTCTCCACAGATCATAAGCCGAGCGCCGTGCGGAACGACTATCTGCTCTGTCCTGCGCCCAAGCTCTACGACGTCGGGCAGTAAGTACGCCTGTGTGTCAGCCTGCATATTGACAGTAATACCATCATGCAGAATCACCATCCACTGACGTGGCGGTGCAGGTCGCCAGCTGCACATTTAATTTAATCTTTCTTATGAACACGTTGCTTCAGGTGTCTTCATCATTTGCTGTTTATAACAGGATTCATACAAGGTCCCCCGAGTATACCCTGTGAACGTTGTACGTTGTGTGTACAACGATCAGCCATAACATTACGACCAGCGCGTGTTCACCATAGAATTGAATACAACAGCCCTGTGATCAATTCTCCCATCAGGAGGAGTTTTATGTTGAATTGTGACTGAATCTAATGGATATGAGCAAGGTGACCAGAATATTAGGGACCCCTCCCAGTGTGACCCAGTACAGTCCAACAGCGTCACAAACTACAGTCCCAATAACAATCATTCAAACATGTCAACACCTCTCTCACACACAT
>CAAKHG010042896.1:0-10183 GCA_901007715.1 Dactylopterus volitans | reverse complement strand
GGGGGGGGGGGGGGGGGGGGGGGGGGGGGGGGGGGGGGGGGGGGGGGGGGGGGGGTTAATGTTCGACGGCAACCCTCTCTAGCTCCACCTACAGGCAGTGGCTGAAGCGTGCGCCTGCTCGTTCGCCAGTCAGTCATTCTGGTGCTCAAATGGCCCCCAAAGTCGGCCACAGAAAAGGCTAAAGGCAGTTATCTAATGGGAACTGGAGACAGACATCTGTCATGAGAATATAAGATGTAACTGATACAGGCTTCAGAGGAGATACGCTCAGCAGTCGGAGGGAATGCCACTGTGAAGATGCCAGCTGAAAGGCTGCCTTCATTCCGCCTGTCCTGACCCGTTTTGACGGTTGACATGTGGCAGCATTCAAATATTTCTGACTGCTGTGTACCTGGTGGCAAAAATAAAAAAAATCCTGCCAGAGGCCATACTGTATTACCGTGGCAACTGGCGTCTGTGAGCTGTCATGTGCGCGGCAGCCTGTTTAAGAGGGTTTTTAACTGGCGTTTTTTTTTCCCAAGGAGCTTTTCACCACGTTCACACACACCGATGGCAGAGGCGAGGTAATGAAATGGAATCAGTAGCCTTCCAGGTTTTACTCAATGTTTAAGGTGTTACCATGTTATACATCCATTCAGATTTTTTTTTATGTTGAAAAATCTAACTGGAAATGCTCAAAACTGGGATTAAGGTGTTTAAGACATCCAAGGGTGCAATAAAAACTCACTTTACACCGTTACACTTTATACGGCCTAATGGTGCCCCTGCTCCAAATCCTGATATTTGAAGTTATGGTTCGTAAATCAGTGCTGCCACATTATCTTTCCCCTTTACCTGCTATATTCATACAGGCCAGAGGTAGCTATGTCCATGTATTTATCACACAATGGGGGCGGGACTTTGTACACACAGATACATTTTTGCATGAGTGAAATGCTGCTTCTCCACACAAAAGTAGAGGTCTAGATCTTTTTTTTTTGTTGTTGTTAGGCTGAATCATAGATGGAGTGATATCTGGACAGTGTGCCTCCTCTCCCTCCTGTTCTACAAAAGTTTGCACACTAGCAACCAGGAAGTGGAGCTGCAGTATCAAAGTCCCGCCAAATTCAATCATGCATGATCGGTTTATCATTAAAAGAAAAAATCTTTATTCGTTAAAAACACTACACTGACACTGACGACCACAGTGCGGGACAGTATCAGCACGAAAAAAAATAGAGAAACGACGATTGCGGCGGGCCTTAACAAATCTCTTTCTGAAAAAATAAATAAGTAAAATCAAAATGCCTTTTGTAAACCGATAGATTTTTTTAAATCATATTCTAATTTAGAAGCTAATGCATTTCAACGTGCAGCCTTCTTGAAATTATTCACTCACATGAGGGAGGCAGGGTCTATCTACCTATACTGGGTCCATGTACCTATACTGGGTCCATCTACCTATACTGCGACCAGCCACTAGGGGGAGATCGATATCTTTTGGCTTAACTTACAGTACACAGAGCTACCATGCTGTCGTGTTAATATACAGTATGGGTGTACGGACTGGAGGGGTGTGTGCATGTGTGCTGGGTGTGTGTGTGTGTGTGTGTGTGTATGTGCTTCTCACCCTGGTCTCCACTGTGGTCTGTTTGACTATGCTTTCCAGCCTCTGCTGGTGGTTCCTGGTTGGTTTGGGAACAGCGTTCTTCTTTTCCTCCTTTTTCTGCACCACACACACGGTCGCTTAGAAATTCATTTTCATGATTAACACACACGCGCACACACGCGCACGCACGCACGCGCACACGCGGCGACCTCACAAGAATCCCCCAATGTGCTGGGTGAAACGCCGCCTCACCTCCACGGGGTTCCTTTGCAGCATGAGCTGCTCGGCTCTCCTCATCTTCTCTTGCTCCATCGCTCTGCTGATGGTCTGCTTGGCCTGATAGGTCAGCTGGCGGCGGGGGGGCAGGCCCGGGAACCTCACCACATCCTCCACGCGCCTGCAGAAACGGCGGCACACACACACACACACGCAAGGTTTGCAAGGTCTGACCCGCTCATAAGACACTGCGGCTGACACAGAGATGAACCTCGTTAAGTGACAAAGTGAATAACAACAAAGCCTCCACTTCTGATGCCTTGGTTTATGTTTTCCAGATTTAAACCCCAAATCTGTCATTCTCTAAAACCATAATCCTCTTACTGCTGATCTCCATCTCTCCCCCAACACACACACGCACACACTGCTGTGCCAGCAGACACCCTCGCTCCACGACTGCCTATAAATATAGCATAACTAAGATAATACCAGTCGCCGTGACGATGAGCTATTTATGGCCCGTTATCGCTTCAAACATCAGTGGTTCGACTTCTGACAAATGCGTTTAGGTATCGGGGCTGGTGAGTTTAAAATATCAGAAATTTCAGCTTCATAATCCATCTAATTCACAAACTTCAGCATTTGGGGTTACATTTATGTCTGCTCCAGGGTTAGATAACCCCTTCGAGCTCACCACAGTTAGCACACACAGTAATGGGACAGAAATGTTGCCAGAGCGACCGCCAGAAGTTCAACATGAAAGTACATCAGAGTTTAGTATATTTATCTCTAAATAAAAAAAAAAAAGTCTGATTGATTTCTCTCCGTCTTAGTCTGTAGGTTTATGTCTGAGCTTAACCTCTGAACGCTGGTTGAGCAATTCCGCCAAAGTCGGCAGCCAATCGGCAACCGTTTCCCAAAAAAAAAAAGAAAGAGCAGTCCAATCAACGAGTGCTGCCGGAGGTGGGCGGTATCTTGCGTCTGCTGTGGGGAAAAAGTTTACATCCAACTGGCCGTCCCGTGCCTTTGTCCACGCGGCGTCAGCGAGTGGTGTTGTGGTGCGCCAGCGAGGGCAGGTACAGGAAAGCGTAGACCAGCAGGAGCAGCAGCAGGGCCACCACCAGGGGCAAACACCAGTCGCTGGTCACCAGCGTCTCGTTGCAGCGAGCCTGCAGGAAGGAGCCCCCCTGGCCGCCTTGCTGCTCGTTGGCATGGGCCGGCATGGCCGAGATGATTGGCTAACTCATTCCACTCCGCCGGCTCCGAACAATCCGCCGGCCCCAAATTAGGATGAGCAAGAGGTCCGCCCGGTAAAAATCGCAGTCCGGCGCGCTCAGTTCGGTGCGCTCCTCTCCAATTCCGTCATTCCCGTTCACGTTCTTTGATATTTCGGCGCGCCAACCTCACCTATCCGTCCTTTCACTCATGTGTACCTCATCGATGAGGCTTTGCACTTTGTTGCACCACCACCATCACACACACACACACACGCGCGCGCACACACACGCGCACACACACACACAAACACAGCAGGTGCCAAGGGGATTATTCCCTAAGCTTGCATGCAGAGCATCACGGTGTGGACAAGAGCATTGACCTTCAGCACCCCAAGAACACACATCTGTTCTTCATGTGTCCATTGGCAGTATACAATTCATTGTGTGTGTGTGTGTGTGTGTGTGTGTGCGCGCGTACTCACGGCTCCAGGACGTATGTGTACTGTCCCTCAGGCGTCCGATCCTGCCTGTACGAGAGGTTGTAGGCTAACATGGTGTCAATCAGCTCGCACATCTGCTCCTTCTCTCTGCTGCTGAAGAGCTGTGGGTTCACCTGGGAGGTTCACACACACCTGGGATCAGCCGCAGCCACGTCCCTAAACGATCCATATGCTTCTTTGTTGTTTATTCTTTACAAGGAAGGTTTAAATAAACTGGTATGTATGGTAAACAGTCATTATAACAGAAGCACAAAGTGCACCTAAAGGCTAAATTGAAACTTTAAGCCTGGATTGTTTCCATAGCAACGATTGCTAAACACTGCGCAAAAGTCAGAAGGAAAAAAAACTGACTTCATTTCTTGATTTCAGCAGTGAAAAGTCTAAATTATACTTTAGCCTGGTTAGATGTTTTCTATTCATACCAGAGACGTCATGATTTCACCCTCACTTATCCCACTTTTAGCAGGATTATCCAAAAACTACCCGGCTAATTTTCACCAGACTAACAGAAGAGGTCTAGCACGGACTAAAGAAGAGCCCATTAAATTTTGGAGCAGATCACATTTAGTGCACTCTAAGAAAAATGCTCAAATAGTTCAGTGCATTTCAATTATATTACAAGATCAATTGACCAAAATGTCAAGAACCCTGCACTTATTGCCTTGTTGCTTGTATGGATTTATTTCTATTTGCAGTGATTTAGAGTTATCTAGACACAGACCGACACGCGCCTGCAGTACAATTACTCGGACGTACAGGCCTGAGTTTGGGACAGATGACGTCAAGGAGCAGCGTGAGGACGTCGAGGGTCAGGTTGAGCTGGCTGATCCTGGCCCTGATGCATGCTGGGATGTCAGCCAGCATGGTGGACAAAGCGTTCCTGCTGCCGAGGAGGCGGGAGGAGGCCTAGGGGAGGACACGACGATGACTGCCGATATCCGAGTTACATGAACCCCTAAAAGTGTCACTTGCACGTTGCGTCGTTTCCGCATTGTTGCGTCATTTGCTAACATCGCCGCGGACGAGTACCTCGTGCTGGCTGTGGGGGTAGCTGATGCGGGGCACATGCGCGTGGGCAAACAGGAAGTGGAACGTGACCGACAGGAAGGGGAGGTATCTCATGAGGGAGAAGTTCTGCCCGTGCAGCATCACGCTGCTCAGCCTGTCTGAGAACAACATCCAGTCCAGAGCCTCGCACACATTCTGTAGGTTGGGATCTCGGACTCGCATGGACAAGTAGTTGTCATACAGGCCCTGAGGAAAGAGACCGACTATAAATAAATAAATAAAAATCACATACAAGCCATCAAAGTGTGGTGTTGAGAATACAGGTAATTTACGGTTTAATTTCAAATATCTGAACTGCTTCCTGATGCATTGAGGCGAAATGAGAGCGATGCAGCAAAGTGAAATGTCTGCATACTTGAGACTCATGTTACCTGAGAAACTTTTTCGTACTCTCCACTCGATGAAGCCAAATGCAGAACATGTTGGAACCTCTGAGCTCCACCCCCGGAACCGGATCCTTCCTCGAAACCCTCTCCGATTCGTTTCCTGGAGACACGTTTGGGGGGGAAAAAAAAAAAGATTTCAGCACCCAGTTAGCAATATGCTCTGATGTGGAATGATTCTTGAAACTGCCATTAACACTGATTTAAAGATGGGACAAGTGGAAATTAAGCAGTTCCAGCTTTTCCCTCAACACACCCCATACACCTCCAGGTTTCTGTTTTCCATCTCCCTCAGATACAAAGTAAAGAATAAACATCATTCAAAACATATAAAGAAACACACGTGATGTTTACGTAGCATGTTTACCATTTTTGTTTTGGGTGGAAATGAAACGTCCAAATACTAATTCTGCTGGTGCGTACAATCAGAGACGTGACTCCTAAACTGAATCGTCTAATAAATGATATGACTTCTGTATGGCAATAAAATCCCAAAACCAGAATGACCTGTGGAACTCTGACAGTTATTAAATTTGTTTGGAACTACTTGCGGATGCAGGTGGACATAAACAGGGCTTTAGTATTTACACGCAGCCAAAGAATGTGCCTCTTAATCCACTGAACTGTTTAATGCGCCTCCTTTTGTTTATACTTTCCCCCACATCCTGTAAATCACTTTGGATAAGCCGCTGAAAGTGCAGTACTACGGAGTATAAACAAAGGGTAGTAGTCTAATCACAGTAGTTGAATAACAAGAGGGTTTTGTTTTTTTTAGATAGATACATTTATATTAGACTTTGGCTACACGGATAACAGTTGTACTTGGTTTTGAGGAGAGATTGTCACAGTTAGAATAACACAGGATTTGACCAGCCTCGTCATCAATAGGTTACAAACAATCTAAGTTTTAAGAATAAACCAGTACTTGTGCTGCACGTAGAGGCCATTTTGGAGTTAGCAGAATGGAGCTCTGACATTCATTAACACTCTGAGGGACACACTGTACCGTTTTGCACGTGGCAACTGGAAGATCTCCTGCCACAGATGGAACAGGCCTTTGTTCTGGTCTTTCTGGCCCACAGACACCTTCTGGATCGTCCTGGCGTCCAGCTGTTTGTGGCCGCGACCATGAAGGAACTACATGAACAAGTGCACAAAACAAAAACAAAAAAACTGATTAGACGGTGTGCGACTCAACCGCCGATGGAGATCCTCCTCGGTCATGACGGCGCCAACCTGGAGTGTGTTGATGCACGACCTGATGTCGTTGTCGGTCTTCTCACACAGCGACATCAGGGTGCCCGTGTCTGCCTTCATACCCTGTCGGAGTGAGATCTGCAAAACAAAAACTCACCGTAAGCCTGGATTGCTGGTGATTTTTGCATGATGTTTGTCCACTATCCGTTTGTGTCAGTGTGTGTGTGTGTGTGTGTGTGTGTAAGTGCGTGAGCTGACCTCTGCCAGTCTCTGTGCCAGGCGGGAGGGCTGAGTCTGGGGGAAAGCCAGGAGGAAGGCCTGCTGCCTCAGAGGTCTGAGAGCTGGAACATAACTAAAAGGAGAAAGACAAACAAACAAACAAAAACAAATAAAAAAACATTGACAATTTACATTTTCAAAAGATGTGCATGACCACTAACAACACTATTTCCACCTTCTTGCTGCTGTCAAACACACGGGAAGTCAGGAAGTCAATCTTACAGGTCGTTACAAATGCAGATGATGGGCCGGAGAAGGATGGGCTCCTTCTTCTTCTTCTTCTTGGCGGCCTCTGTGCCGGCCTCCCCGCCGGGTCCGTCCTTCCTGTTCAGAGCTGCTAACAGAATGTTGATGGCCGCCTGTCCCACAAAAACGAACGCAGGAAGCGTTAACGACAAAGATCTTCGAACTCGATTCTTAATTCACTCCGTTATTTTACCGATTTTGACCGACGTCAAGAACGTACCGCCGGCGCGCCGTCAATCTCGTCGATGATGAGGCAGTTGGGCCTCTCGTTGGCTCCTAGAACGGACTTCATCTGGGTCGCCGTGTCGATGCGTTTCTGGAAGACCTCTGCACTGCGATCGTCGCTTTAAAGAAAAATAAAAGAACAGCAACGAGGTCATCACCCGAGGATTCTCACAAGCTGAAGTTTGTGCGATCCGCTGCCGTTTGTCCAACCTGGCATTGATCTCCACCACGTTGTACCCGGCATGCTTCGCGATAACATGAGCCAGGGTGGTCTTCCCCAAACCCGGAGGACCGGATAACAACGCCACCTACAGAGGAACCAAGATCAATCATGTTGTTAGCGCTAATTAAAGGTCACTGAGTGTGAGAGTGTGTCATCGTGAGTACGGCTGTGCGTTTACCTTGAACTTGGGCCGCTTGTACTGGTCCAGCTCAGCCTCCAGTATCTCCTCAGTCATCTCGATCTTGCTCTTGAAGCGATTTGGATTCTGATTGGGCTGATTGGGTTTAAACGAGGTCTGATTGGTGGCCTGTCTGTCGGGCCGCGCGGGGCGGGGCTTCCTCTCTTTCCCGAAAACGACGGTGTCCCACAGTTTCAACCACTTGAGCAGACAGCGGTTGGTGAACTAGAAATGAAGCAGTCAGAAGGAGAGGCGTCAGGAGAAGGCCTGCATGTACTTTTCCTCTCAGTTGAAACTCTGAAGCGTGTGAAGGTCAGGCGGAACGGTCGATCGAGACGCACGTCATCGCTGAGCAGCTCCGTGTAGTGACGAGGAGAAAACCTGTCGACCCAGAGTCGATAGCTTCGCCCCTCAGAGTCTTCGGACTCCTCTTCCTCCTCTTCCTCTCTGCCTTCAGGCTCCATAAACACGTCGCTCACAGTGCTGCAATGGGCCACAAAACGCTGCATCAATCAGACAGCTGGATATTTTCTGTGTGTGTGTGTGTGTGTGTGTGTGTGTGTGTGTGTGTGTGTGTGTGAGAGAGAGGTGGCAAGTTACCTGGCCAACAGCTCTGTAAGACGCTGCGATTCCTCCACAACTTGCTGGTGACGCTGTTTTTTGTTTTAGAGAAGTCAACATTAATCCTCAAAAACTTCACGTCTCACTGAATGACTACATTTTCATTGTGCTACAGATGTGCTGAATAAATGTAGGATGTATGATATTCATCTGCAAAAGAGGACTCAGGTAGCTGTTTGGGGGCGGGGAGGGCCCTCATCGATGTATCTCCTTTAGTGCCTTAACTAGCAGTCTAATGTTCAAATTTTTAACGTTAGAAAATTAGTTATCTGTACAATAACATGACAGCAGCAACTAGTTGGTGGTGACAAGATGCTCAGTTAAGTTACATTTCAGAGACACTTGGTTTCCTTTCATTTAAAACAGCTGTTAATCCCCTTGTTTAGCCAGTTGTGGTCGGGCATGTTCTATATGGAAACAGATGAAGCGGGAGAACACATCGCAGCCAGCAGCACCAGCCTTGGACACTCACCTTCTCGGCCTCTTGCTCCCTCAGCACACCTATCGGCACTGCGAGCAGTCCCAGAGAACCCTGGGAGTCTGGTACCATTCTGGAGTCCACGACCTGGCGACACACAGGCGGGCAAACATCAGCTAAACGAATCGTTTAGTCGAACTGGACAGCGTGAATTCAGTTTGTTAAGTTACTCAGAGCTGAAGCAAAAAGGGGTTTGACCTTTGCTGCGGCGTCCTCCCTCTGGCGCAGGTAGACCCGACTCCCACAGGAGTCTGTCACACTGATGTAGTCTCCCTCTAAGGGGGGTCTCCTCAGCACGCATGAGCGCACCGCCGCTGCGGCGGGCAGCCTGGGAGACTCCGGGATCGTGGCAAAGCCGCTGATGTCCATCACAGCCGAGGCAGCCCTACGGCGCAAGCCGGTGGCGTGTTTACGAAATGGAGGAGTTGCGTGTTTTATTTCAAACACGTGAAATAAAAATACACATAAAAGTAAAAATAAAAAAGAGGCAAGAATGGCAAAATAACATCATAAACCTAGACAAAAATTCTATATACAAGCATATATAAATTAAATATTTAATATTACATGCTCAAAAAGAAGTAGGTATGAGTTTACATGCGTTTGTTCCTTTTTCAACTACATCAAAATTCATAAATACAACCCGATACGATATAAAACAATATAGAACTTAATCAAGCATCAAAGTCATGAAGTAACAATTACTTTTATTCTGATTAGGTACGATTTTAGATTAGTTGTTTGATTTGTAAGGTGTGTATTTTGATGAGTGACCAGCACTGGTTACAACATACAAATATTTTCTCTTCAAAATATGATGATATGAGACAAAAACACAGCACAGACGTTCGGCAATTTTACTCCATAACTGACTTTTATCATGGGACTGTTATTAATTGTGGCTGTAACGATCGGTCACTGATGATTCACTGGAGGCAATTTTTCTCCAAATATTTCACTGTTCAAGATTCCCAGCATGTTAGGATGCACAGTCGTTTCTTTGTCCTACAGGATAGTTCACAAAGTGTCTCTAAACCTTGACTGTTGGGTGACTGCTATTAAAAAGTGTTGGTTTTTGCACCGTTTTTGCACTCTTAAGTTTACAAACAATCTGCCATGAAGTGAAATTATACATAATCTATAATTATACACTGTGTAAAGAAGTGTAACACTCGAGTCTCATCCAGCTCTCATTACCTTTGTGTGTGAGGGGCTTCATACTGCTCCGGCGAGGACGGGGGTGTGATGTCATCACTCCGCGTCCGAGCTCTGCTCCCCTGAATCTGCGACGCGTCGAAAAGCCGCTTGACCACCCCCCCTTCCTGCCTCTGCCGCTTTGCCTTCGGCGCTGTAAGAGCCAGGTCGAGTTTAAGGCAAAAAAAAACAAAAACAACCTCTAATAAACACCGAGTGCGCGCGACAAAAGCGAGACGCTGAGAAGGCGAACTCACTGATGGGCTGGTCAGGCAGCAGGTGCTCTATATCTGAAATGTCATCTCCAGGACCCCGTCGCTGATGCCTGCCAAGCTTGGAAGATTGCTCTGAGAAGAGCAAGCGTCGGTCAGCAAAAACACTGAAAACCGATGATCCATTGCTCATTTCAGCTGTTCATTTAGCACAAAAAAAGAACTTTCTTTCATCCCAGCTTCGCAGATATGAGAATTCACTGTGACTTAAATGTGTTTACAAACCGATCTTCCCATCATGATCTCCCTCCCTGAGCATGTGTCACTCCTCTCTGATAATTTATTGACTAAATACACA
>CAAKHG010042894.1:0-12864 GCA_901007715.1 Dactylopterus volitans | reverse complement strand
TACTTATTCTGGAATCAATATCTTCATGACTGCCATACATTCAAATGACAATTTTACATGAAAAAAAAACCAACAAGAAAAAACAAAGAAACTCCAAGAAACTTTCTTTCACATTGTCAAAGTTCAACAGTTCTGCAATTAATTCCATCCAGAGCGACTTACATGCGAGAGGAGTGAAAGTTCTGAGGCAGGTTCAAACCTGAACAAGGTGGTGCAGGATGGAACGACTGCCAGGAGATGTCGGAATGTGTTTATTCATCTCTTTATAACTGCAGAAGTGTTCAGGAAAGAGACGAGTTCTTCGTCTCTTCGAGAGTTTGGTGGCTGAGCCCACCAGCAGGGGGCGGCAGAGGTGAGGAGTCGAGCTCGCGACCTTGCGGGAGCCAGTGTAGACCTGAATGAGTCGGTTCAGAGATGGAGATGTTTTGGGGGTTTTTTTTGGTTGCAGTTTTGTAGGCGAGCGTCAGAGTTTGGAATCTGATGCAGCAGCTGGAGGCCGGTGGAGCGTCGGAGCAGCAGGGTGACCTGGGCTCCTCTGGGCCGGCCGGAGACTGCAGAGGTTCCAGGTTGGATCCTGGGAGTCCTGCTAGCAAAGAGTCGCAGTATGCGGATATGTATATTTAAGTCATTTCATATGCTCATTTTGTGGGGTTCAGGAAAAAGGGGGGAAATTAAATTGTGATAGTTCCAAACGTTCCGCGCACTGATGTGAAGCCTGGTTTTTTCTTCAGAGGACGGTTCTACCTGCTCCATCCTGGTCCTGCTCCATCCTGGTCCTGCTCCTTCTGGTCCTGCTCCATCCTGGTCGTGCTCCATCCTGGTCCTGCTCCATCCTAGCCCTGCTCCATCCTGGTCCTGCTCCATCCTAGCCCTGCTCCATCCTGGTCCTGCTCCATCCTGGTCCTGCTCCTGAAACAAAGTGAAAACTGAGTAAAACTGAGGTCACAAAGATGCTGAAGGTTGACAAGCAAGAGACAATCAAAGCAGAAGAGTTCAACCACTGAGAGAAACAACTGCAGGAGGCGAGTGGGCGCACGTGAAAGAAGAGTGAGGTGATCTCACACCTGTTAATTCTTGTGCACGTTCCCTCTTTTTGTTTTTGTTTCCACGCGTTTTGGGAGTTTTTCTTTTTTCGGTTGTGGTTTTCATTTGAGGTCATAAACATCATTCAAACTGTTTTCCAGAGAGACTTCTTGTACATGGAAGGACATCGATGGATGGAGTTGAACAGTGTAACTGTGCCAAGTGAATTCTGTGTTCGATAAGTCGGTGGTGGTGTGTGTTTGTCTTATTTACTCCGCAGCCTCCGCCGCCGCCGCCGCCGCCGCCGCCGCCGCCGCTGCCACCGCCGCCGCCGCTGCCGAGCTCCTCGCCGAAGCGGGCGGACGCTGAGCCTGAATCTGAGGAAACTCGCCGTCTTTCCCAACCGCAAGATCCTGGGACTGAGATCTTTGACGCAAGCACTCCATGCAGGTGCCGTAGATGCTCCAGCCGGGGTCGGCAGCTCGGGTTTCTGGGTTTAAAGTGAAGCTTAAACT
The DNA here is from genome assembly GCA_901007715.1 of Dactylopterus volitans. Classification (NCBI taxonomy): domain Eukaryota; kingdom Metazoa; phylum Chordata; class Actinopteri; order Syngnathiformes; family Dactylopteridae; genus Dactylopterus; species Dactylopterus volitans. Next base: position 11,326 of record CAAKHG010042894.1, on the reverse strand, counting down.
CACAGGCCACAGGAGGCTGTGCTGCAGGTGGCGCTCTTTCATCCACAAAAAAGCAAATACAGGAGAGAAAAGGAACCTGCTGCGTATCCCGAGACAGTGGAAGTGCTCCGGGCCTCCAGGGGGCGCTTCTACTATTTCCCAATGTCCAGCCCTCAACACATCATCATCATTATCATTATCATCATCATTATTATTATTATCATTGTTATTTTTATTATTGAAACAAGGCAAGAACATACATACAGGCGTTCATGGGTGACACACGAAACAAGGTGAGCAAAATCAATGCATCTTTTATAATATTTCATATATATTGTTATATGTATGTATATAACAAAAAACAGCTATGTCACCACAAATCTTTCTTGCCATCAACAAATTCTCCAGCAGCGTTGGCCAATCGTGGGCCTGCAGCATTGTCGCCCCCTGGAGGCCTGGAGATCTTAAAGGGGCGTGTTCTTCTTCTACACTTGCTGTGACTTGTTTGTGCAGCGCGTTTTTCTCTTGTCACATTTGCCTTAAATCTGCGGCGTTCATGAATCTGCAGCTGGTTTCTCCTCATGCAGGTGTTTTGGGCCATTGTGGAGCGTTTGTCCCTGCAGGCCACCGTAGATAGAAAGGAGAGGACCTGGGACCTTCGTGGTTTCACGTGTTCAAGACAAACACGTCTTTGAGCTTCTCCCAAAGTCAGAGACACAGTTTTATGTCGGATGTTGATCCCTGTGGAACTTAGAAGCACAAAAATGAAAGCAGGTTTAACATTTCAAGATTTTTAAAATCTTAACCAACTGTTTAAATGTGTGAGACCACACACACACACACACACACACACACACACTACCGGATTCACCATCGTAAGTATCGAACATGTGTAATTCTCGCGGCTTCAGCGGCGCCGATCGTCTTCCACGCTGATGATCGGGGAGGATAAAATCCCTCTTAACTCCCCTGAGGAGAAGCTGCCAAGGTCATCTCAGAGCCTTCAGATGATCGAGCATGTCGGCGTGATCATCCTGATGTGTGTGACTGCACGTCGCCGCGATGACGTCGTCCGTTCCTGCCCTGAAACCTCCAGTTTGCTATTTCGGCTGTTGCCATTTCTTTTATTGCAACAGGCGACCATAGTTAAGGGAGGGGAGGGGCTTAACCACTTGCTAGCCACGCCCTAAAATGACTTTACTGTCGATTTCACTCTAAATTGAACCATAATTTACAATTTCATGCAAATAAATTTAGTGTGAAAGCCCATTTAAAAGCAGGCTGAGCGTGAGTCTGCCCCCTGCTGGCTGTTAGAGGCGGTCTCAGTCCCCGGGCGCGCCATCCATCATCTATACGGCACCTGAGGGGCGGCGCTGTGAAACGCCGGTCAGGAAGTCTTAGATAAATGGAGCAATCAGTAAATATATCAGCAATATGCAAATGAGGGTCATCGCGGGGGCGCTTTTTTTCGGTATTGTGCAGAAAACAGCAAGCTGCTCTGATTCTAACGAACCTTTAAGATAAACTCATCGCCGCTCCCGTCCCACTAATGCGCTGAACTAAGCAGACGGCGTGAACATCTTAATTACAGCACTCCGAGATAATGATAGCGGCCGCATTAAAGAGGGAGCATAAATGAAAGCCAGCGCGCGCACGCACACACACACACACGCACACACACACGCTGGCGAGAGGTTGAATGTTGCAGCAAGGTGAAAACACGTCTTGCAGTAAACACCTCGCTCTGCTCCTTCCTCCACCCTCGTCGCAGATTAACGCTGACAAGCTGCGTTAATCGCCGAAGGTTAAACGCCTCTGTTGGGTTGAATCAAACTAAAATAATTAGCAGCGGGGGTCAAGCTCCGCCTCCATCAGCCACCGACCCCGATTTCCACTTTGGATAATTATGATTCACGTGGCCGGATTATTTGCCGTTGACATCCACTGTGAGCGAGGTTAAAGAGTTAAATATAACCTGAAACGTTTTAAAGTGGGCTTTTTGAGGCGGGGCCACGACATCATGCATAGATGCACAATTCTAATTAGCCGATATGCTGCTTTAACGGAGCAGATTCCCTGGAAGACGCCTGACGCAGAGGGAACCTGGGATTTAGGGGGATTTGCCCAACTTTGACAGATTGGTAAACCAGAAGATATGACAGGGGGAAAAAAAAAAAAAAAGACAGCAGGGTTTTAGCGAGATGAAAAAAAAAGTGGAATTTGTCGGCGGAGAAAGTGGAAAAGTCTAATCACTGGCTGCAGTCTGAGGCTCAGATTTACGCCTCGTTCAGTTTGCAGGCCGAACGCAATTAGCCTTTAACTCAGTGCGACTGCGCCGCCTCGCGCAGTCAGCGGCTGCGAGGCGGCGCCGGTCGCCTTCTGCAGAGGAAGGAATCCAATTTCCGAGCCTCTAACAGATGGTTAAGCAAAGCTCCATCGGTATCCATGGCGACGGGTGTTTCCCGCTTATTGTGGTGACTTTTGCGTCCTATATTTGGCCTGCTTATTTATACATTCTCCCGGTTGGCGTGAAACCCTCTGACCGGAGGCGAGGGAGGGTCTCAGGGTCTCGGGGTCTCAGGGTCTCAGGGTCTCAGGGTCTCGGGGTCTCAGGGTCTCGGGGTCTCGGGGTCTCAGGGTCTCAGGGTCTCGGGGTCTCAGGGTCTCGTAGTCGCTCGCTACGTTTAAATTTAAAACCCGTTTTCATAGAGCTGCTTTTCTTCTTTGCTTCTTATTCCTTTCTTACTCATTTACTTATTTTCGCTCGGCTTATTCTCCTCTTTGTTTTTGCTCCGAGGTGTTTTATCACATTGTCTTTTTGCTTTTATTTTATTTTATTTTTTTTTGTTGCAATTTTAGCTGCTCTCACTCGGCGTTTCTTTTGAAGGCTTCATGTTCTGATTCCTCATATCTCCTTTTCGCTGGCTGATAAGCTTTAACTTTGTTATCTCTAACCCGCCTCTGTCTGACCCTTCTCTGTCTGTCTGGCCTCAATATTAATTTCTATTATTATCCCGTATTTGCCCTGTAAACATTGTTTTTAAAAGACGCCATAGTAATAATGTTTTTGGATCATTATCATTATCGTCGTTAAGTTAACGGTTAGCAGAGCAGCTCAGCTTATTTTCATATTTGCCTGCTGAAATCATTGAAAGTTGGGAAAAGCAGGAATCCAGAATCCACATGAAGTGTGGTTGGGCATTTGTTGGGAGGGGGTTCTGGATGGACCAGCAGGGTTCCGGATGGACCACCAGGGTTCTGGATGGACCAGCAGGGTTCCGATTGGACCAGCAGGGTTCCGGATGGACCAGGAGTCCAGACTCAGACAGGGAGGGGTCCTTAGAAGTCCCCCTTAAGCTGATGCTCAGTCTCTGGCACTCCTTCATTGCTAAATAATTGTATGAGAAATGCATCATGGGCAAACAGACATTTTGGAGAAAGTGGCGAGAGCCCTTCAGTTCCGGCACGCGTTCCTCCGCCTGGCGCCGGCAGAATTCCTGGGAGCTTTAAACCTGGCGGCCATTGCTTCTGATATTTTTCTTCAGAGGAAATAGAATAAATTACCGACAGACATTTAATGTACTTAATTGTAACTATAAGATCTAATTAGACAGAAGCTGCATTATGCTGAGGAAAGTGGAACAACGCAAATGAAAAAATGAAATTGCAGTTTTTTTTTTCTTTTTGTGTGTTTCTTTATTCATCTATATATATTTATTTTACATCAAGGACGGAATTGTAGGAGCAGTAATTGACTGATGTTTCGCTGCCTGCGTGAAACATTCAAGGATCCCCTGTGATGTTCCGGCTGATCGGTGGACGTTATGATGGCGTTCCGAGCGCGCCGGCGCCTCCTTTCACTCGCTCCGTTACGAGATTTGACATTCGATTGTTATCCCCAGTTCAAAGATGGCAGGAAAATAAGAAATATTTCACTTCTCTGTTTTAGTTATTTAGTAATATTATTGCTGTTTAACGCGCCGCCGCGTCCTCCTCAAGATGGCTGACATCAGGTTTGACCAATCGCAGCGCTCTGTGGGCCCGGCCCGCCCTCAGCATGACTCAGCACACTTCAGCACCTCTCAGGACCACTTTATTGCAGGGCTGTGTTCATGTATTTGTATGAAGATAAGAAAACGATAACAGGCCAGTCGCGAGACGCCATCTTGGACCTTCCCAGCCGGTCAGAATCAAGAAAAACCGCCTTTCAAAAGTTCCCCTGAGACTCAGCAGCCATCGTGTCAAACATGTTTGCATGGAGAAGGAGGTGAGAATGTTATCGTGTCTGGCACAACTGAAGAGTAAATAAATGTGTGTTTTTTGATGTGCTTCTTTGTCAGGCTTGGCTTGTTTCTGTGGAGACTGATTTGATGTCCAACGATAACAGTGCCATCAAAAGGTAAAGAAAGTTGAACTGCTCCGGTCTCATTAAATCGCTCGGCTCTCAGATGTGAGTCAAAGGCTCACTAAATAATTCCAGCTATATTCTAAAGAAGTGGAGAGGTGCAGCACCTTAGGAAACCGCCTCAATTACCTCCTGTATTCATCTCCTTTAAATTAAACACACACGAGCCCATTGCTTTATATTCTTTACTCAGGACAGACGCATTAATGGAGCCAAATGAGATCAGTTTCAACACAATAGGAAGCCAGCAAAGCATTTGAAATTAAAAGAAAATGTGCAAAACAACCTCGAGAAAAGACGGCGCCCCCGAGTGTCTCTGGGCTACCCATCAGGCCAGTTGTTATTCTGCTCTCCAGCTGTGACTGATCTCTTAATGCCTTTCACTTTGCAGGCAATGAGGTCAGCAGAGAGCCAGCGAGGGGTTCTCGGAGATGCTCCTCCACCGAGCCTGGGGAGCATCAATAGTCCCGTATGAAGCCCGCCCATAACACGGGCGACCCCGGGGGTCAGGGAGACGCACCCTAGATAAGACGGAGAGCCCGGCTCAGCGAGACGGCCGCCTCGGGGGTCGGGACCCCGCCAGCGCCGCCATCATTCTTCATCTCAGGGTTGTTACTTTTCCGCCTGACAGCGTTTCTCTGCTCGTAGCCCAAACTGGTGAAACAGCAACGGGAACGTCTGCAGTGTTTCTTCTCCTTGACCTGCAGGTGTTCGGCCCAGCCAGCCGGCGCCGAGCGGCGGCTCAGTCGGCGGCCCGCTCGGCACCGAGCGGCGGCCCCCGCGGCACGTTCCTGGGCATCCCGGTCAGTGGACAGATCTCAGGTGAGGAAACGCCGTCAAGCGTTAAAGCAGCCAGGAGGAGTTTGAGAACGTGAGCGTGCGTTTGTCTTGGAGGTGAATGAGATCTGAGATTTGATGTTTGCGCTCTAAGGAGATTTTGGCGGGAAGCGTAGCAGTCAGATGGTTCACTTACTCATGACTGAATACGACGATTGGAATCTGTCTTTATTGTCCTTGTACAAGTACAACGAAACGAACACGTGACCCTTAAAGGTGGGATGAAAACAATACAAACAATATAATACAACAACATAGTAGGAGAACAACAAAAAAAACAGCCATCACATGTAAAACATTCACATTCAGCCAGTACTGCAAGATTCATGAAATACTGCACAGTGAATATTTACCAAAAGTTTTGTCCAGTGTTTCGTGCAGTCGTGGCTCTGCCATCAAATCTGTCCTTCAGTCTGGTGTTCCGGGCTGGCCGTGCCCCGCGGCGTCCGGCACAGGTTCAGCACCTTTGTTCCATTCATATCGGCGGCCAACATGAACAGGTGAGACTTCCTCCATCTGGAGCTCAACCAATGGCTCATTCACGCTCAGCAGGAGGTCCTCCGAAGCTTCCGAGCCCCGGACTCACGGCGGGATCGTGGGCCGTCCCGGACCAAAGATCGCTAATTGTGGTGGAATCTTTGGTCGTGCGTCCAAAGCGGCGGTCTTACCTCGCGCCGTGAGACGGGTCCAGACGGGTCCAGACGGGTGCAGACAGGTGCAGCGTGACGCGAGACCGGGGCAACAGCGTAAGCAGAGAGCGCTCCAGACGCGTGCAACAGAAAAATGTGCCAGGTGTCGGCAGCTGGCGCGCGCACGTGCCGCCATGCGCCGCCGCTCAGCCCATAAGACTCAAACAACGTGACTCTTGCTAGCTCTTGGTGGGCGGCCATGTTGTCGTACGGTCAAACTGGACGCGCTAACGCGGGTTATTAGAGCCTTGCTGCAGTGTGGCGATGCGGCCAAGATCGGGCCTGATTGGTTGGAACCGGCAGATATGATTGGCTTGATTGCTTTATTGGTTTTATTGGAGTTTTCATTAGCTTGTTTGTAAGATATAATTACAAACCGTGTCATGTAATTACCCGTAAGCGTGAAATGTCAAGATGAAAGAGGCTTTTTTTTATTGATATAATTTCCGACTGGCGCTCAACTTCAGGTTCCCATGACGATAACTCCGAGACCAACCTGGCCATTACTGCCATGACAACAAAGCCCTCCGCAAAGTGACAATCCCAAACCCAGCTGGGATGTTTCCACCTTTTCCGTGTGCGTGCAGAAGCAGAAATAAGGCAGCAAAAACCGCCGTCATGAAGTCGCTTTATTGGATGGTGGATGCAGGAAGGTTGAGGGACCGGAGCTCGCCGCCCTCCCAAGACCAGCCCGGACCAGCTCAGACCAGCTCTGCCGTCACCTTGCTGGTTTTGTCGGCATTAGCAGCGGCGTCACGGAGCAGCGATCCCTCAAACGCTCCCTCCACAGCACTTTTATTATTTTTTTTTCTTCTCCTCCTCCCGACCTCCATCAGCACAACAGTGAGTCATTATTATTGATGGCTTGACAAAGACTAAATATCAGCGAAAGGTAAACTGGCAGTTATCTGAAGTGCAGTATTTACCACACTGATGCGTCTGCTAGACTGATGACAGCTCGAGGCTCCGGCAGCTGAGGAGGAAGAGCGGGAGGAGGAGGAGGAGGAGGAGGAGGAAGCAGCAGGTGGATGAATGAGAAGTTTACAGGAGACACACACACACACCCACACACACACACACACTGAGGGGAGGGCCGCTCACTGCTAAGCTGCGTGGTGCATAATTGAAAGGAAAGCCAACGAGTGTCTTCTCCAACCGAGTGCCCTTTCATCAAAAGCAGTGGAGCTACAAAGCAGCTGAGAGGTCAGATGCTTCTCACCTCCCCTGAGCCTCCACGATGAGGCTGGTTCTCACCTCCTTAGAGCCTCCACGATGAGGCTGGTTCTCACCTCCTTAAAGCCTCCATGATTAGGCTGGTTCTCACCTCCTCAGAGCCTCCATGATGAGGCTGGTTCTCACCTCCTTAGAGCCTCCACGATGAAGCTGGTTCTCACCTCCTCAGAGCCTCCATGATGAGGCTGGTTCTCACTTCCTTAGAGCCTCCACGATTAGGCTGGTTCTCACCTCCTCAGAGCCTCCATGATGAGGCTGGTTCTCACCTCACACCTTCAATTGTCTTATATACACAGTTTAATTTCATTCAATTAGCCATTTAATGATTAGAGTGTTTTGGGTTTTTTTAACATCATAAACTCCCTCAGCATCAAATCACCGTTTGGTGGACACTTCTTACGTGTACAATTTCACTGACTGAGGTGGGAGAAAGGAGAAAGCTCCAGTAGTTTCTTTTTTTGCGTGAGCTTCTCACTTCTCGTCTGCTATCAGACCAGAGCAGCGGGACTCTGGACGCCCGCGGACGCGGCGAGCTTTCGCCGGCTGGCAATGAGCCAGTTCTTCTGGGAGCAAAAATCTTCCTTTTACAACATTACTAACCTGAGGATCCGCCGGTGCTCCTGCCAGCTCCAGGCGGTTCATCCTGGGTGATGCAGTTCGGCGAGTCAGTGTCCAACTGACGCTGCTCGGATTTCTTTGAGTACATTTTCCAGATGTCGTCACCCAGACCAGCGACTAAGAGACTTTATGGTCTCTAACTAAAGGAAATGAGGATTAGAAATTGACGGGAACATGAATCGATCGCTGATGGCCCATGTGCTGAGATGATTGGAGCAGCTGTGTTGATCACGTCCATCCTGGTGATCGTTGATCCACACAACAATCCTGTCCCTCAAGGTCTGGAGCCTTGGTGGTGCCTGTCAGCACGGGCTATGCCATCAACCCGGCCCGGGACCCTCAGGGCTCTTGTGGGTTGGGGTTGCAATGCTCTTACGTAAGTGCGGTGGTGCTTTTGACTCCTTTTTAACGAGGATGCCTGATTGAAACGGAGCCTCCATGAAAACATGGATGCAGATCCAACTGGGGGCCCAGTGGCCCAAATCTGATCCGAAGTTTCTTTGTTTCTTTTTTGGCCATCCTGTTTTTAGTTTTGACCATCGACTGAATATTCTGGATTACAAAGCTCAAACATAACTCACTCACACATGTTCCAGGATACAGATGCTGCCATCTGCTGGTGACAGTAACAGTTGCAGAATCTAGACGTTCCAGCTCCCCTCAGCAAGTTGACGATATAGATGTATGACAAGCTAGCAAGACGCTGGCAGACCAATATGTTAACGATAGCATGATGAGAGAGAGGAGAGATGCACTGAAATCTAATGTAAATTTTGCAAGTCAGTTTAGTCAAGTCAATTTATACGGTGCCAAATCATAACAAAAAGTATCTGATGACACGTTCCATGTAGGGCAGGTGAAGACCATACAAGACGCATTAGATTAGCATCACAATATAGAGATATACCCTGTTAGCCAACCTCAGATTGGCATGAGAATATAGACATATACCCTGTTAGCTAACCTCAGATTAGAATGAGATTATAGACATATACCCTGTAAGATAACCTTAGATTAGTATAACAATGTACGCTATAAGCTAACGGCAGGTCAGCAGCGAGACAAAGAGGAATGGGTGACGCACTGCAAGGTAACAAGTGAGGAAACGACGGCGGAGCACCGAGATGCGCCGCAAGCTGGCGCATCCCAGCTGATGATTCGTGTCGCTCTCTGACATCAGACTCACACAGGACTAATTTTCCCGGTCGCTGACAGTGTCGCTTCTTCTTTATCTCCTGGTGGCCACTTCATCCTCTCATTTTAGTTGTCGACACACGTTGGCTGTGACAGGAGGGGGAGGCGGCAGAGACGTCCCCCCCCACACAGCGTTAGAATTACAGGGCTTATTTCATTTAAGCCTGTTTACAATGCATAATAGAACAGCATGCATCATAATTTTCCAGTGTTTCTCTTACGGAGCCAACACCTACTGGTTCTTTGTGCCCATATGTGCGGCGTTTTCCGGTGGTGGGTGTGATGGTGCATCAGCTCATGATTGGAAGAACCGTTTGGATGGAGGAGAAGCACAAGCGAGGCAGAGGAAGGTGGAAGAGGAGGAAAGGTTCAGACCATCTAATGCGTCAGCCAACAAAGATGGATGAGCTCCTTTGACAGCGATGTTGCAGGATAACATTCCTGCCCGTCATCATCTCGCTCCTCCATTGTTTAGAAACGACTGCTCGGAAAACAATCAGCCGCTGACATGTTATTGTCACTTATATCGGCTAATCACTCAGGAGTCACGGCGGCGTTTCGTGTCATCTCATCTGCCAGAGGAAGGTTGTGTTTCAGAGCTCATTTTCCCTCTCCTGCCGCGCTGGCTCTCACGTCGCCAACACACACAAAAACAATTTCCCAAGAACTGGAAGTCTGACAAGGCGAACTCGCCGGGTCACGGAGACAAACAGAAATTAGCAATTAAGATGGACGCGCGTATGAAAGGTTCCACGTTTATTTCGGTTGCAGACGGAAAATCGAATGAGTGTCAAATGAAAAAGCATCCACTCAATTTCCCCCCATTTACATGTTACCGGTAGTTTCCCCGCGTGCGGCGCCTGACCGTTTAAAAGGGAGATGTGTCACTCGGGCTGCAGCGAGCGCACATGCTCCGCGCCCAGTCTAAAAACCCGTGCTGATTCGTATGTGCAAGGAAAACACGCATTTACGGAAACACACTGGTGTGCTAAGAGGCGTCATAAACAAGCTGTGATGTCCAGTTCACCGCATGCGATGGCATTTTAACAACAGACTAATAAATTCATACAAACCATGAAGGCGTTTTAAAACCGCGTAGCACGCGCTGCATCGCTAATAGCCAGTACAACGTGAAATGTATTTCCTGTGAGGCGATTCTGCCTTCACATTAATATTGTATGCTGCTGTGTGTTGTGTTTGATGCGCAGCTGAAATAAAGAGATACATGTGTACAAACGTGGATGTCGTCTATGATGTAGAACAAACTGCAATTTATATCTTCTGCACATCATCTGCTATCGTTTGTCTGTGTTGCTGAGTGGCTCCTCGCGGTCGTAACTCCTGCAACTTGATTGGATGCTGTTGCTATTTGTTTATTTATATGTGTTTGTGTCTGAGGGGTTTTGGGGGGCGGCCTGGAATAATTTTCAGGCCAAAAGCGCTTCGCTGTCATGAGTCGTGGACGCTGAAGCCGACGTCACGCTGCAAAGTCTAATATCAGCGAATGACCAGAGTCGAGCATGTGGACGAAATAGACCCTCAGACTCGTGGTAGCAAAGATCCTCCCCTCATCCACCATGACACTTGGGATCGTGCGGGGAGACAGTGGCGCCGCCGGGCGATACCGTGCCGGGCGATACCGTGCCGGGCGATACGGCGCCGGGTTCCCCGGCGATGACGCATTTTGATGTTAAAGTTCCGGTTTTTGCTCCACTTGTGTCTTAATGCCGATCAGGACACTTCCCACTGCAGCAGGAGCCCATTGTTGGCGGGTGTAAGCAGGTTTCTCGGCCAATGGGAAAGCAGCATTAGATGCTAGTGGCTGTTCGAGCTCCATCGTACTGTAACGACTGCTGCTGCTATTCCGGGTCCCACGTTGAGCGTATGCACGCTCGCATGTCCTGAGCTGAAACGGGCCCGGTTTTTACAGTAAAAACAACACATTCGATCGCACTTTTCGGTGGCGACACGGAACCTTTCTCAGAACCTTTCTGGTCACGCAATGCAAAAGCTAACGTTAGTGTCCACAGCTAACGAACTAACGTTAGTGTCCCTAGCTAAAGAGCTAACATTAGTGTCCCCAGCTAACGAGCTAATGTTCGTGTCCCTAGCTAACGAGCTAGCGTTAGCATCTACAGTCCTGGTACAAGCAAGCGGGGCCACTTTCCACCAACGATGGTTCAGAGGTAAAATAAATGAAATGGCTTTTGATATTAATCTGCTGATCCATTTATTGTGTTGTTTTGTTGACCCTTTTCAATGCTCAGGGTTCCTCTGCTCCAGAATTTAGCTGAAAAAAAGATATCATATATCTGTATCTGTTTTAACAGACAGAGTTTACAAAAAGTCTTTTAAAAATTTTGAATATAGC
>CAAKHG010042893.1:0-20735 GCA_901007715.1 Dactylopterus volitans | reverse complement strand
GATCTTTGCCGGGCTTTCAAACACTGCAGCAGTGATCTCCACGCCCGGTTTGTTTACGTGAAACATGTGCACACTCTGCACTGCAGGAGGAAAGGAAAAAAAAACCCCAAAAAGACAACAAAGTGATGCTTTGCCTTGCCTACCGTCGACCAATGAAAATTCACGTGTAGCCGGATTCGACCAATCACGGCGCCGCAGCCGGAGCTCGCGCGTCCAATGGCGCCGAGGCTGGACCACTGATGCAACTGAGATGCAACAGCAAACAGACTTCCACCGAACAACAAGTGCGCCGTAAATCAATCATGCCTGCGCCAAAACAAAACACACACACACACAAAAAAAGTCGCACTGTGAAAGTACGCGAGCTGCGCCGCGGATGGATATTTCAGGGTCTTATTCCGCGAAAGTCAAACAAAAGGGGGGGGCAGTGCTGTCACTCGAAAACAGCGCTAAGGGCCGACGCCCTGACTCTCAAACCGGCGGTGTCTCTATAGCAACAACCCGCCTGCAGGTGACGAGGGGCGACGCATTACAGAAATCTCATTACTTTCTGCGTTACAGTTGCGACTTTAAAAAAAAAAAAAAAAATAGAGCCCGCGTCACGTGCTCGTGTTCCTCCGCTTTGCTTTGTCCCGTCAAGCTAGCGGCTCTCGTCTGCTCGCCACTTCACAGACAAGCGCAGGTGCCTCCTACGCTGCGCTGATATATATTTATATATAAAAAAAAACCGAGCAAAAACAAACAACAACAACAAAAAACGCGTGGAAACAGGAGGTCGGCGTGACGCAGTGCAGCCGCGCTCCTGCAACTTTCAGAGACAGGCGACACAAGAAAAGACGTAATTTACTACTTTTGACGGGCGCGAGCCCTCGCGGCGGGGAGGCGGTGGGACGTCCTTCGGTGGCGCGCGCAGGCAGGCACGCACGCACGCAGGCACGCGCGCGCGCGCGGAGGCGGGAGGCGGAGGGATCCACGCGCGGCGCGGCTCGTGGCGGGTGACGTCGCCGGTTGCTAGGTGTGAATGGACTGACGCTCCCCCCGCTATTGTGCCGCTCCTCAGTTTACAGGTCGACGCACAACAAAGCAACAGCCCTTCGCCCCGCGCGCCGTCCTGGATATCCCCAACTAAAAAAAACAACAAAAAAAAACAAAACAACAACAACAAAACAACCGCGACATTATGGCTCTCTAAGTCCGCGAGGAAGTTGGACCCGCGAAGAAGTCGTGCTTTGCTTTAGCAACGCACCCCCAAGTGCACCACAGTTTTCCTGCAAGAATGGAGTAAGTCACCGCTGCTACTGTACTCGCTGCCCGAGTTTGTTGCTGTTGTGAGTGTGAGTGTGAGTGTGAGCACGCTGCTGCGCCCTCCTTTGTTCACAGTCCTCAGCTGCTTTTCCTTATTTTAAATATCTCTTGGGAAAAAAACAAAAAAAAAACTAGTTTGCCGGGATATTTCATTCTTTACTTCCTCTCATGGTCGAGGCTCTTTTGTTGTTGTTGTTGTTGTTGTTGTTAACACAGCTGTGTGTGTGTGTGTGTGTGATGCGATGACGGTTACTTATTAGATGTTAAAAGAGAGAGAGAGAGAGAAAAACATGTGTCACATAACCGTTTTACATTTTCTTCCACTTTCAGTTTTCATCCCCGCCTGCCCATTAATCACATCACATTGTTGTCTCCTAAACTGCTTAACTGCTCAAGTGATCAAAGAGAGGTGATTGTCACAAAAGGAACATGTGATTGGAGGTCGCTGATCAGCCGTAATCCAATTTACTGATCACGGTGCCCATATCCCGTTAAAGGGAAAGAGAGCAAGAGACACAGACAGACAGATAGAGAGAGAGGGAGCGAGCGAGAGGGAGGGAGTCTGGTGGCTCTTGTCAACAGTTGGGCCCTTGACAGTGTCTCAGGTCCCATGTGGTATTTTGCTCCAGGCGGCTCAAAGCCCAGAGGACGGAGCTCCCGCTTCTCCATCCCACACGGTGCCAATTTGCATGGATTTTCTAAATTTTTTTGTTGGTTTTTTTTTTTTTTTTCTTAAGCAGAAGCGCTCTTCTTTAATGGGAAGTAAAGGCGCGTCTTTTAACTGTTCCCGACGCCTGTTTGAGGATTTTTTTGCAGGTGATTTTTTTTCCCTCGTTTCGCCCGGGAGAGACGGCGGCGGCGGCGGTGGCGGCGGCGCTCCTGATGCCCGTCAGCCGATGGACCAAGTTGGCTCCATTTGGCTGCTCGCACGCTCCTGACGCCTGCTTGTGCTTCTGCCCTCCAGGTTTCATTATGCTCACCCAGCCCTGCTCTCTGTGGCCCATCTGTCAGACCCTGCTCGTGCTCAGCATATGCTTGGACTTGGACTGAATCAAAGCACCAACAGACAAAATGATGGCAACATCAGCTCCTGTTTGGAAGACTCTTCGTGTCTGCCCGGCAGACCCCCTCGCTCTCTCTCACCCACAGGCTAACCACAGCCAATCACAGGGGTGCAGGGGGGAGGTGTCAGAGGAGAGTCAGCACTTAATTGGTGAGTTGCAGCGGGTACGTTTTTTTTATATTTTTCCCCATTTCAGGTGGGCTCGGCACTGCAGCACATTCGTCCTTCTTGAGCAGTAAGTAATAAACTAGCTTCGTCTAATATACGCTGCAAATTAATTTGGGGAAAACATTGCTTTTTTTTTTTTTTTTGCGTTTACTACTCTCGATCAGACGATGCCTTTGGAGGACCGCGCCGTGCAACGCTGGCTATTTATATGATATTTGCATGAACGTTATTATTTGGGTTTAACATTTTCCCTTTTTCAAATAGTTAATGGCGATTGCATTTTTTTTTCTTTCTTTCCTCAATAGGTGATGGTCTCACTGACTGGATGACGGAAGAAGTGGATTTCTCCTCGTACCTCCCAAACCCTCCTTCCCCTCCCTCCTCCACCAATGCCTCCCTTCCCCCTTCACCCCTTCAGAATGATATCCAGGTGCCCTCCGACTTGGAGGTCATGACCTCTCTGCTGCAAGAGGAACTTGCTCAACTAGAAGACTACTTCCTGTCTGAACCACTGCCAGAGAAAGGGCCGAGGCTGGGAAAATGCGACAGGGGTCCACTGCTGGCAGGTGCTCAGCCGTTCACTCAGCTGCCATATGCATCCTACTCGGCATCCAACCAGCCGGAATCCGGCCCACTTCTTGTTACCCTGGCAACCGGAGAGCTGGACCTGCTGAGCATCTGTGGCGGGCCCATCGGGCGATCCAAAATTCCAAGACACACCCCGTACAGCTGCAGTCGCCCCAGCGGGTGTGGCAGGAAAAGGGCTCCCGACGGCGTTAGGTTCAGTGACGGCTACGACGGCGGTTTGTTGAGTTCCAAAGGAAGCAACTCAGGTAACTCAGCGTTGACCCTCGCCAGCAGCTACGGCTGCGTAGAAGAAGAGCAGCCGGTTGGGAAAGGCTACTGCCTGGGCGGCGCAGTCGAGGTCAGAAGATGTGCCGCTCTACCGAAAGAGGAGAAAAATTGCTGCTTCAGCCAAGATGTCATAGGCGGAGGAAAGGTCGCCGGTGGCGGATTCGGTTTCGGTGGATCCCTGGATGCCCCACCCAAGAAAGAGGATCTGTTGATGTACAGCATGAGGGAGGTCAGCGCAGGCGGCGTCAACAGCGAGGTGCTGAGCAGCGTCAAAGCCAGCGTGGAGGTGACGAAAGCCACCGTTTCCTGGAAAACCCAAAGCGGCGAAGGCTGCTACCTGCCGGCGCCGGCGCAGTCCGAGGCCTATCACAGCTACCTAGGCAACATCAACGAAGAGGTCAAGGCGGAGGGTCTGCAGATAGCGCAGCATGATTTGCACTGTAACTTCCTGGAGGATCAGGGCCCAGAGTGTCTTTTAATGGCGAGGGACAGTCTGAACTTGGAGTCCTCGGGGCACAGGCAGGCGTGCACGCTGAAGGAAGACCACTGTGCTATGAAATACGACGTGGAGGGCGTTCCGGCAGAAGGCGGGGAGCGCAAGCAGAAGAAGAGAGACCAGAACAAAACGGCCGCTCACAGGTAGACTTCAGACCCCGCGCGGCACAACACAAGCCGGGACACGGTTTGGGCAGGTAAAGATCTTGATGCAGTCTCTCATTTGCCCGGTGCAGGTACCGCCAGCGGAAAAGGGCGGAGCTAGATTCGTTGGAGGAACAGCTCCACTGCCTCGAAGGGAGGAACCGGGAGCTGCGGGACAAGGCAGAGTCTGTGGAACGCGAAATCCAGTACGTCAAAGACCTGCTGATCGAAGTTTACAAGGCCCGTAGCCAAAGGCTCAAGCAAGACACGAGCGCGTGACACCAAAATCCTGCAAGTACATTCAAAGAAGGTATAACAGGGAAATTGTGGAGCTTAACTGTGTCTTTATGACTGTCCAGAAATGAATGTTATTTTTGTTTGTTTGTTTGTTTTTTTTAAAATAAAAATAAAGGGGCGGGGTAAATGCATGCTTTGATAATGTGAAATATTTTTGGACATTTCAAAAATCGCCACTCTATCCAATGCTTCCATGTTCCACGTCATCACGAGGCGGCACCGCGGCGTTGTGATGCTTTAAATGACAATCATTCCTAGTAGATCTCACGCCGTGCGCATCTACTGATTTAAATGAATAATGTTCGTTATGCAGGTTTAATATTTTTAATTGCCTTAGATTGGAATTGATGTCAACTATAGAACTTTTTTTCTTTTTTTTTTTAAATTGGAATTCTAATTTGGTATGACTAAACCACCCTGTTCAACAGATGATTAAATAGCGGAATGTTGTGTCTACATGTGAAACGGCATTAATTCATTTTGACGAGAACAATTTCTGAAATCCCCAAATCCTAAATGATATTCACATTTTTTTTTGAATGAATAATTTCTAAATGTCAGAATTGCTAGGTGCGGATTGACATGAATCACTGATAAATGGGGAAAAAGGGAAAAAAAAAGTTTTGTTTTCAACCTCGGAAAAAAATAAAAAATTTCTAATATTTCAAGATTGGTGCTTTGTGGACAAAAACAGCAATTAAAAATGACTTCACATCAGGTTTAAGCCCTTTCACTTTATGAGATTTGCATGTTTTGAGCTGGTTCGTCTTTTTCCTTTTTGGTTGAAAGTAAAAAAACATCGTCACATTGTCAGCTGTATTGTTTAATTTTACATGTTTTTGCATTGTGATGACAAATGACTTTTTTTTCCCCCTTTGTTGTACGACTTTGAAGCTGGAAACGTTTTTTTTTGTGTGTGTGTGTCTGTGACAGTTTGTAATTTATTTTTTTTCTCCCCCACTCGCACATTGCAAGTTATACAATCTCTTTTGCAGCTCAGGATATGCAGTTTTCCCTCCAGTGTCACGATCCAAGGCAGAAGATAGAACTATGTTGTCTTTCATATTACATGGAACAAAATTCAGTGGCAGACATGTAAAAGAAACATTTTTTTTTTCCTCCGTATGAACAAATATTGTAGCAAGTAGAACTGTAGCAGCCCTCCTCTGCATGCCTTTCCATAAATGTTCTCTGACTCTCTGGAATAGATCATTTAGATTAATTCTTACTCTAAACTGCTTGTTAAGGCAATAAGTTTTCTAGGCCTCCGGCTGATCTGCACTAATTTGTAAAAACTTTTGTATGTTCAGGGAATGGAGTAAGATAGCCTTTTCTTTGTAGAAAATTAACGAGGGGAAGGAAGAAAAAAAATCTCATTAGATTATTTGGGTTTCGCTGCGTTAGCTTCGGTGTAAGAGGATTACGTCTGATTCCTTTTTTTTTTTCAATCGGTTTGTTGCTGTTAAAAATACCTACAGCCTATGGGATCTTTTTTTTTTTTCTATGCACATTTATTTAAAAAGACAATCTTGAATATGAGCGCTTACTTATCCTGATCATTTTTTTTACTGTTTATTCAGTTATTGAGAAGGATGTTTGCGCCGCCCTCCCTCTCCTCCTCCCTCTCCTCCTCCCTCCCCGCGGCGTACTATCAACTCAAAAACCAAAAGGGGGTTTCATGGCGGCACAATTTGAGACGATATGAGCGCACAGTATCGCGTAACACTGCTGTCTCCGTTTATTTATTCATCGGCATATTACCTTTGTGTGTACCTTTCCAAATAAAGTGTGTCATCAATACAGTCCGCTGGATTTCTTTGGGGTTTTTTTAGAAGGTTCCGAGCTAACTAGATTTTTGTTTTTTTTTTGCCATTCTGACCGTCACAAAAAAGACAGTCAACTGTGTTAATTAATTATGCACAAATCTTTTTTTTTTTTTGATAGTGACAAATAACTTTTTTTTAAAATTATTATTAACGAAGCAAAGCTCAGACCTCCGTGGCCTGTCGGACACCGACACGCGGCGCTTTTTTTATCCGAACGCGCGCGGCTGCCGGACCCGCAGACACTCACCGCGAGCAGCCGGAACCGGTCGTTTCCACTGTTCGGGAGATCTGATTTTTTTTTTTGTTTTTGTTTTTAATACGTCTAAATACCGAAAAAAAAGTAATAAAAGGCAAGTTAGAAATTACAGTGTCCGACGCTAAAAAAAAACTGTGGCTCGAAAAGTCCGCTTAATTTATAAAGGCGAAATTAAGAAATTGCCTCAAATGGCGTGCAAGAACCCGGATGCTCAAATCGCCGCGCAGGTTTAATTATAGCGCAGCGACCAAGAGCGAAAATCAGTTATCAAAAAAAAAAAAAAAAAACCTTCCATGATTTCAGTGTATTTTCGATGTCTGGTAGTTTTTTTTTTTTTTTCTACTGAAACTGCCGTCAGGACACGAAACTTCACGTAGCATCAACAGCTGCTTTTATTGAAGAGACAAATTCAATACTGTCAACAGATCCTCACAAAGAAATATTTATCGCAGCACACTAAATGCATTCCATTTGCTTTTCTCTCTCTAAAAAAAAAAGAAAAAAGCACACGTTAAAAAACATACAGATATGAGTGCTTAAAATAGCAAAGATGTACTGAAGTACGGAAGAAGAACAGTGAACATGGTATTTTAATCTGACGCTGCTTCCAGCCCCACTTGCAGCATCTCCATCAGATGTTGATAGTCACATTGCAGAGGTGCATGCTGGGCAGCCTGGAGAAGCCTCTTACTGGCGTCGCGCGACATCAGGACCTTCAAATAAATGCAAAATAAGATACCAACTTAAAAAAAAAACCTTTTAATGTGTTTGTCTCGTGCCTGCAGAGACACAATACCCAAGGAGTGAAAATGGTCTCAATATTAAGTAATATATTTTAACATGAAAATTGATGCGGTAAATGACTTTAAACGAACGAACGAGCACAGAGCAATAAAAGGCGTCACGGGAAGTAGCGCGATTGGGTGGCGTCATAAAATGTTCTACCACTGATTGGGTGCGCTTTCTGCAGTAAAACGTGACACAATTGCAAATCAGTTCCTTTCAAAACAAAATATTTTAAACCCAACTAGCTGCCCTCCTCTGGCCCCCGCATTACCTGACGTGTTGCGTCCTGCTGGCTGTACAAGCAGAGGGTTGCCACGGCAGCGCGTCTCACTGCATTGTGGGGATCTGTGCATGCGGCCCTCAGAAGTGAGGTGGCTACGTCCTCCTCCAGCAGCGCGGGCACGGCGCCGTCGACGTTCAGCAGGTTTGCCAGGGCAGCGCAGGAGTACCGACGAGTGAGGGCGTCGGGGTCAGCGATCAGGGACGCCAATATGGCCGCCGTCCTCTTGGCTTCCTCTATCCACTGTCTCCCCTCCCCATCACCCAATCCTTGTTCTATTATAGCAGCCAAAGCTCCTCCTGCCTTTCTGTATTTATCTTTGCCCTTCGCTTTGACCCACCCTGCGCTGTTTATGCCTTTGTCGTTGGGGCAGGCCACTCTGAGACCTTCCGCCGCCGCCATGTACCCCAACCAGTTCCCAACTGCCCTGCAGGCCGCCCGCCGCACAGGCGCGCACGCGTCGCGGAGACGGTCTATCAGGATTCTGAAAACGTTTGGCGGCGTGGCGGACCGGAATGGATCCAGGTTGCCCAGAAGCGCGCACGCGGCGGCCCTGATCTGGTCGGAGGGGTGGCCCAGCGCCTGATGGAGCACCGAGGCTTCTAAGTGAAGCCGAGCGCAGGCAGGGTGAAGGGAGCAGCGGGCCACGAGGGACAGCAGAGTCAGGAGCTCTGCGGCGGAGTCCCACAGCACGTTCAGCCGCAGCAATTCGGGGAGAAGAGAGCTGGCAGTTCTGGCCGGTGGCGTCTGGCGCCCGGACGCAGCGAGCCGGCCGCCCCCGGACGCCGAGAAGAAGCCGCCGGCGCCGAGGCGGCGCACCGAGCGCTCGGGGTCACACAGCAGCAGGCGGCTGAGCAGGGACAGAGGCAGCTCCAGCAGCAGAGGGGGGAGAGTCGCAATCACCTGCCAGGGAATAACAAAACAAAACCAGCCAGACGACGCGTCACAGATCACAAAGCAGACGACAAACGATAGCGCCAAGCAACGGGAGCCCTATTCTTGCATCATGAAATTAAAGATTTGCCGCAGCAGACAGCGAGGTCTTAATTGGGGCACGGGAAGGTCCTGACCTGCAGGAGCCCTGTAACAATACCGCAGCTGTCATACAAGTGAAGGATCCTGGACATGGTGTGTGACGGCAGGTCCAGCGCAAACGGGATGCACAGCAAGTGGCAGCTCATCACAGAGAAGCTGTCGAGATCCTGCGCCGGTCTCCCAGGATCGCCTGCAGCAACGGAATGAAGACTGGAGGGTGTAAAAAAAAAAAAAAAAAAAAAAAAGATGCTCTCGTTAGCTCCAGCTGTCCTGCTCCGAGATTGATGGCAATAATAAAGCAGGTTAATTGTGGCACGTGATACTTGGAAAAAAAACACAAACACAAACACCAACCATTCAGTGTCCAGCAGCCGGCCGAGAGTGTGTACACACTTTGATTTGCTCTCAATAAACAGAGGAATACATGAGTATGGATCCTTGATGAGGACAAACAGCACAGCAGACAGAAAGGAATACAGCCCTGATAAGGAAAGAAAAGAAATGTATTGTTTAACACCTAAATGTGTTTAAATTAGGTTTCATAGGTCATCTTATTTAAGTTATTCATGCTTCTCATGTTTTAATGTGTCCACTTGCGGATTTATTTAACTTTCCACAAGTTTATTATAGTCCACAGATATGGAGATGTGCCTGTAACACTTGTTTTCTAAGGTGGAGACTAAAGAGATGTGAATAATGATCATCAACAATTATTGAAGAACAATATTTTTTTCAATACAGTATATTCACTTTTCCCTTTTTTTCATCAATGACTTCTCTCAAATAGGCCCAAACTTGTTATATTCATCTGTAATCCCACAAAAGTTTTAGTTACACTTCTAAGTCCAACGCATCACAATGATTTTGACTTGGCTCAAAACATTCTTCATAATAGTCTTGTGGTGAATAAGAACAACCCTGCGGCATTTCTTTTTTTTTCATGTGACGTCATTCACCACCTAATTTGCACACTGACTCTGATGCTGGCTCACCCCTCGAGAATGTTGACTTGCCCAAATCTTGGCTAAAGATTGACACCAAACTCTCCTTTAAGTCTCACATTGATTTTTAGGATTTTATTTCATTTTTTATTTTTTACACTGCAAGTTAGAAAAAGAATAAATTCTTGGTTGATAGCACTTGTTATCGATTGCACCGACAGAATTTTTCAGAGCACCTCTGACGCCGTTGTGCATAAATCTCTACGTAGATTTGGTTCGAGGTGTCCATGAAGAAATCATCCATTTATACGGTCTGAATCACTGAACTGGTTGCAGCTTGAACTCAGAGGGCAGCTTGACACTACTGAACTCATTTTTAAAATGTGTTGATTTTTAATTTTCCCCTCTGGAACCGCTTTTGGTTTGGTACAATTCTTCATTTTCACTTAGACATGTGCAACATCCATTTTTCTTTGTCCACATGATTTTCAAAGAGGCTGCACACCAGCGATTCCAATGTAAAACGCCATCTGTAATAATTCCTCTCGTCTGAGAATTATTACCTCCCTCCGCTGCGTTACGCCTGACTATATTCTCATCTTCGAGCGACCCGTTTATGTTTTTAGTTGGCGTGTACTTGACATTGCTTTGAAAGTGCAGTGAAAGTACAGTGCTGATGTGATTGATTTATCATCTGGGCGACGGTATCCAGTTTTTCTTTGTACAGCAGCCGAGCGCTGAGGATGTGGGCGGGAGAGGGTGAGCAAAAAATGTCCGTATTAGTGCATTTGTGGTGTATGTTTGTCCTGCATCGCTGTCTTGTTTGCGTGTATTTCATGTTGCATTTGTTTCTATCGGACCCCCTTGAAA
This sequence comes from Dactylopterus volitans, assembly GCA_901007715.1. Lineage (NCBI taxonomy): Eukaryota > Metazoa > Chordata > Actinopteri > Syngnathiformes > Dactylopteridae > Dactylopterus > Dactylopterus volitans. The sequence continues at coordinate 10,414 of CAAKHG010042893.1, read as the reverse complement.
ACGGGACGCTACCTCTCAAGCTGCCTCTCTTTGCAATAAATTCAGTGTGCGTTTACCATTCGCTGAACAGAAGTCTGTGTCTGCGTTTGTCCGTGTTAACGAGGCATCAGCGATCTTCCATAGATCCGCAAACAAAGCTGGATCCAAACACCTTCCATCTCCATGCTGTTGAAAGGGAAAACCAGCCAAAGCACAGAGCGTAATCATGGTTCTCCCTCTGAGTTACATCAGATAAATCACTTTCTCCTGTCTGACCTCATAAAGTGTGTGTAGCAGTAAGAATAGGAGGCCATCACAGAGTCCCCAGCCAGAGGGGAGCGGAGGCCTGAGCTGGCAGGAGAGACGATAACGGCTAAGACAAGCGTAGATCACATAAAAACATTTTAAAAAAAAGTATGACAAAATAAAAGAACGGACAAATTTTGGTCAAGTGTAGAGATGACCGCTGTACCTCACACGAGCCCGAGAGCAAATCATTCAGCAAAGACGTCAGGGTGTCCACACTGACTTTGACATCAACTCCATGTTGTGTAAACAGGGATAAAGCAGAGGCAGCCAGAGGCTGAAAAGAAGACGACGGATTAAACTGACAAACAAAAGACAAGCTAACTGTAAAACCAGAGGAACAGTATCTGTATAGATGGTGAACAGGGTCAACAGCAGCTGCATAGTGGGTTCAGTGGATACTCACCGCTACGGGACTGAGCTCTCTGTGATTGAGAATTGCGATGAGGGGCTTGGTGAGCTCTTCCAGTCTAGAGGAAGAGATCAGCTGATGAGCCTCAATAGTTTGCAGGATACATTCAACAAAACAACAAAATGTGCCTCAGTGGACAAAAAAAGGACAAAAAAATAATCGAACCTATCTTCCCCTTCCACCCAGTCATGGTGCTTCTCCCAGTAGGTCAGGAGCACAACAATAATTCCTCCGAGTGCTTCCACTCTGCAGGGTTGCTGGGCAGGAAAAAGTTGCCAAAAAAAAAAAAAAAGGTTAAGAAACGTCTGACACTCGATGAGAAATCGAGTAACTGTTGAATATGGTGCAACTTCCAAGCAATGACCTTGATTAAATGTGAGTTCTCCACGTGATCCTGGATCAGCTCAAAGAGGAGACCAGGAAGTCCGACTTCGCGGCCAATGTGGCCGGACTCCTCGAGGTCAGAGGTCAGGATCAGGTTCGACAGGACCTTCAGCGGCTGGCGAACGCGCCACGTTTCTCCGACAGCGCCGCCTGTCAACTGACCGAACGAACGACACTGAGAGTGCAGGCGGTGCTCCGCCGCGGCGCCATTGCAGGCTCAGTCGCACGGCTTCATTACCTGAGCTTTAAACGCCAGAAAATTGGATTTCAGTTGTGGGACAACGGCGCCGATGTTTAACAGTTCTTCCTGCTGGCCGCCTGGATCTGAATCTTGCGCCAGCTTTGCCCAGTAGTCCTCGCTGTCGACATCCTGGAACAAGGACAAGAAATAATTGACTGCAAACTCCTCCTTTGAGAATGTGTCGGGTTTCCTAATTAAAAAGGGTGGATGCGTTCCTGGAGGACAAGAACAGGCTCACGCTGACCTGCCGATGCAGTTTAGCTTGTCTGTCTTGATTAGGTTTGCGCTCCAGCCGCGGGCCGACCTCGACGGATGGGAACTCCTGTTCATAGTCCCTGCTGATCTGACCCCTGCAGAGGAGACGCCCACAACGCTCTTTTTATTTAACGGCGCATGCATGAAAAAACAAAACATGGATGCTGCGCTTGCGTCGCTCCGTACGCACCTCTGTTTTGATCTCTCGCGGGCCTTGTCGCGTGCACTCGGGCTCTGATTGGCCGCCGTCATAACCGCATGACCCGAGGGGACGGAGGCGCCGGCGGAGGCCAGATTTGCTGAGTCGGTGGACGAACTGGCGCCTCCATGCCAGAGCTCATCCCTTTTCTGGTGGCGTAGACAGGACAGACTTAAAGCTCCGAGTGTCCACGCGACTCATCCGGAGATGACAAATCCAGCTGCGCCTCACCGCCGTGCCGCCGCTGGCTGCTGGCCTCCCCCTGCGACTGTTATCCCTCTGCTCCCTGACCTTCCGCAGCAGCTTGCTCTCCCCGGAAGTCGGCAGCGTTTTCTCCGCCACTTGTTTGAGCTTCAGCGCCAGCATGTCGGGGCTGGGCGTGACCGTCAGAGGGCTGAAACTATTCGCGTTTGGCAGCACTGCCAGCGGCGGCGTCGGGCGAAACCGCAGGGTTAAAAAGAAAAAACAAAAAAATCAGATACGGCAAAATAAGCTCAAGCGCGGCCAGATGCAAAACACATCTCCCCGAGTCCTCACCTAGAACATGGTCGGCGACGAAAGGGTGGTGCAGGAGGTCCGGCCAGGATAAACGCTTCTGAGGGTCTTTGGTCAACAAACCTTTTAGGAAACTCTGTTGGGGGGGGGTTGGGGGATGGGGTGGGATATCACATATGCGGTAAGAGCGCCACTTGGCTGCTTCACCAGCCCTCCAAATGAGATGATGCTTAATCAAGACGCCGCACCTTGCAGGTGTCGCTCATACTGCCTGGCCATTTGACGGGATCCCTCACGATGAGCTGCACCAGGTGGAAGATGGAGTTGGTGTAGAACGGCGGCGCCCCCGTGTGGAGCTCGTAAAGGATGCAGCCCAGCGACCAGAGATCGGCGGTGTGGTCGTAGGGCTTCTCCTCCACCAGCTCGGGGGGCATGTACAGCGGCGTTCCCTTGATGGAGGTCACCACCAAAGTGGAGACGCTCATGGCCCTGGCAAAGCTTTGAGGGGAACCAGCATCGCGCCACGTCACAACTCATACTCGCAGACTGATGCTGCTGGATGTTTGCCTCTCAAAAAAACAAAAAAACAACAACATCCACCTACCCAAAGTCACACAATTTCACCACCCCGCTTTTCCCCAGCAGTATGTTTTGTGGTTTCATGTCTCGATGGAGGATGCGATTGGAGTGCAAATAATACAGGGCTGAGACTAACTGGCAGGCGATCTCACGGACCTTGGAGGGAGGAAAAGGAAGAGGATGATGGGAAGTCATGATGGAGCTAATGTCTGGGCATGTGTGTGTGTATGTGTGTGTGTGTGTGTGCTGAGAATCAATACCTGGCTTTCTGGTAAGCTCCCATCCTCCTCGAGGATCTGGAACAACTGGCTCTCGGCATACTCAGTCACAACGACAACCTGTTATCATTCAGTCAAATGCAGCAGAGCAGAAATGACCCGAGCGGGCTGATTAGAGGCTTTGATCGGAAGATTAATGGCGCACAGGGCTGACATGACTCTCACCTCTGTCTCGGTTTCGAAACTGTCGAAAAGTTGGACAATGTTGGGATGTTTAAGATCCCTCATGATCTCGATCTCCCTCTGGAGGCTGCGCAGCTCCTTCGCAGAGCGACCCACCTTTGGCATGAACTTCAGCGCGACCACCTGACGACGGACGCAGAGAGACGACGGCCGCTGATTGGCTGAACGACGCGGTCTGTCAAACCATGTTCCAGCCCAAAAAAATAAAAATAAAGAAATAAAGAAATGTTACTCACTTGGCCGGTGAGCCTTTTCTTTCCCTTGTGAACTCGTCCGAACGAGCCCTCTCCCACCAGCTCCAGCACATGATACGCGTTCATGTTGACAACGACGGGGAGCGGGAGGCGCCAAAACGACTCAGTTTGCAACCTTCCGAGATTCAGCGGGTTCTCTCTCTCTTGACCGCCGTTTCATCACGCTAAAAATAAACAGAAATGACCCGCGCTTTATGCTCAATAATCCCGGTCAGGCACTCGGAAAGTTGCGACGCGCAGCAAAGACGCTTTACGTCTGTCATCGCTCCCGGCGACAAACGCGGCAGTGAGACAGCAAGAGCAGCCGCCTCCCCACAAAAGTAACGAAGTCCGCCGTGAAAGTTGTCTTGGCAGACGCAGACACGCGGAATTCGTCTAAGCAACCTTCGATGTCTTGCTTGGACGATAAACCGTTCTATTAATCACGCGCTTGCTCCGCTGGCGCAGAAAGTAAAAAACCGGCTTTGCCCCGGACAGCAGAGGAGCAGGGGTCCATAGCTTAGCAACCGCCGGTGCGTCCCTAGCAACGGGCGAAGAACTGCAAACAAAGCGGACGGCGGCTGCCTGAGGGAGAATAAGTTGCCTCATCTGAAGAGTCGCCACTTCGAAAATTGAAAATGACTAAACAAATATGATAAGATAAATACGAGTTATCATTCTGCGTGTGTGTATGTCGCCAGTATTTTCTGAGCCCACGCCAAAGTTATTGGTTCATTCGCTTGGATCCACACTGCAGGTTAATTTTTCACTCAGATGAAGGTATAGAATTACCGCTGATAAAAAAAAAATTGTAGCTGCAAAAATAAAGGTGGAGTTTTGGTGTGTTGAGTCACCCAAGGGATGAGATCAACTGCTGGAACCCTTCTGGACTTGAACTGCAGGAAAAGCTCCAGTGAAAATTGCAAAAAAATGTGTGCAAATCCGTGTCTTTCCAGTCGCACGGATACAGTTTGTAGTGGCACTGTGAAAGAAATCGAGTGCAAGTGCAAACACACACGCACGCACATGCACACGCACACACACACACACACACAAAATAAAACCCCCAGGAAATCTGAGCAGCACTCAAATTAAATAGATTTGATGCACCTGTTGGTGAGCAGCCGCAGCTAGCCTATTTGTTACCGACTTGTTGCCGTGGTGAGCACAATATGCCAAGAATGTCTGAAAGGAAAGTCTTCAAATGTGGCACACTCAGACTGATGAGACTGCATTTTGGCAGTCAGAGGTCAGAGGTCAAGGTCTGCCCCTGTTTTGTGAATGCAATATCTCAGAGACGCCTGGAAGGGAAGTCCTCAAAATTTGGCAAATATGGCAACTTGAGCTTAAAGATGAGCTGTTTGGATGGTCAAAGTCATTCATGGTCAAAATCCGTGACATCATAAAACACATTTAGGGCCACAACTCCTGATGTTGCTGATTATGTCCACATTGCAGAATAATGTCGTAAATGACAAAATGGCAGCTTCTATCCAAAAGGTCAAAGGTCATCGTCAGTGTGGCCTGTGTCATTCTTGTGAGTGTGATATTTTGGGAATTTCTTTAGCTCAAGGATGAACTGATTAGATTTTGTTGGTTAGGGGTCAAAAGCCAAGGTAATAATGATATTGCAACGTATGTATTTGGCCCTAAGTCATGCGCTGATTATGACAAAACATTTGAGAAATGTCTAATAGGATTAAAATCAGGCAGTGATGACATTTTTCTACTCTTGAAATTGCTGTCAGGACAAGAAACATCAGATAAAATCAACAACCGTTGTAACCAAGGAGGCACTTTTGGAAGTGTCAACACAGATTCATAAAGAAATTTTTATTTGCACCACATTTGTTAAGATAAAAATTGATATTGCACATATGAAAATACAGATTTTACAAATTGCTTTGACAAAGCAAAGCCAGCAGGATACTCAGGGGCAGGAGGACAACAAAATTTATGCCAAACAGAGGCCAGACCAAGTTAAGACAAGACTTAAGTTAAAACAAGAGAACAAAGCTACGGAAGTGCAATGTGGATGATGCCAATATGAATAAATACAGGTAAAAATATTACAGCAATAAAAGGCAATATCAGAATAAAACCAAATCAATATTATTAAAAATAATAAAAGGATTAAAGGGGTAATGTCACATAAAGCTTTCACAACAACAAGCGGCAGGAGGCACCAAGCGAAAATATTACACTTTCTAAGGTTGAGTGAGTTATCTGAAAGTTTCCAGAGATTGTTTCATCACACCTCAGCAAATGCATATTACTCTTGGATCTAATAATCCTAACAAGTTGTATGACATCATACTGAAAGTGTGATGTCATACAGTCATGACATTGTAGAAGCTGTTTGCTCTCTCACGCCCTGTCTTTTCCTGATGTGGACACGTAACACAGAACTATAAATATTAAGTTAACATACCACGTTTAAATTCAGTTTTCATTATCTTGTAGTGAGATAAAAGTACAGAAGCTACCAAGAATAAGAGTGGACAGAGAACTTTGAGCACGGTCTCTTTTCACAATTGAAGTGGCAGTTCAGTTTTGATCTGTTAAACGTATTTAAGGAGGCTACAAAAAAGAATGTTTTGCAATTTAGATACTGAAAATAACCTTTGAGATGATGGACACTGAATTAACACTTGGGGAAACTAAGACAATGTGAGTGTGGTGGCCTATTTCCTTACTGTTAAACTTTGTTTTCATATTTTACATTGCTTTCCCTTTTTGAACATAGAAACTGGGTGAAAGGTGATCTCAGTGATGGAATATGCTACTGATTTGCAATCCACCATTTTGAAGCAAATTTAGTGAAGTAGACATTTTGGTTCTTCCATTTCAAATTGGATTGTAAAGGAGCTAAAACTTAAAAAGTCCACCCACTGCAAAGCAGAGGAGTGGAGTACAGATACTCAAAAATTAAGTAACTCAATTTTCTACGACTGTCCACCACTTAAAATGCTTCTATGGGGTATATTTTTACATTATTATCACAAATGCAGTATTTTTTTGGACAACCTTTTTTACAATTGTAATAATCAGTAATTCACGTGTGTTCTTTATCGCCAAAAATAGCCTCTAACCATGTTTTATAAAAGTGATTCACCCGTGTGGTACAGTAAAGTATTTCAGCAAATTTAGTTACTTTTCCACCTCTTTTCTGCACTTGCGTTACTGATTTGCAGCGCACTTGAGAAAGACCCCGTGGAGCCCAGCCACGTTCAACACGAGCCACGTCGAGGGAGCCCAGTTCTTCATTTGTCCACCAGATGTCGTTCGCGATTAATGGAAATGAAAAGACAAAACAAAAAAAGACAAAAAAAACAAAAAAACCCAAACAAAACAAAAAACAGATGTGACAGAAAGTTAACGGAGCCAGAGGAACTCCGATTTGGAGAGACCGTCTGCGGTGGCTTGTGTCAATTTCACCCGATTTGCACTTATTATAACGGCTGTAAAAAAAAAAATAAAAAAAAACAAAATGACGCATCGCTCGTTCTCAGAAAAAAAAAAAAAATAAAAATAACATGACAGGGACGCAGGATAAACGCTCATAGCGTCTGCGCCAAGTGTCCCGGGGCGGCGAGGTCATACCAATAACGTGGATTTAGGTGGGACAAAGCCCGGGACTTTCTAACGGCCCACGTGTGTGTGTGTGTGTGTGTGTGTGTGTGTGTGTGTGTGTGTGTGTGTGTGTGTGTGTGCGTGCGTGTGCGTGTGCGCGCCTGCTCGCTGAGTTGCAAGTGGCCAGGGGAGGAAGCCCCGATCCGGAGACGCGCATCCAATGAGCGTCTCCAAGGACTGCCCCCACCGCGCCGAGATAGAGTTTCCATATTTTTTACACATGACGAAAATGCATAAAGTCCACAGACGGCAGCCGTCGACTCATCATCGCGCACAGGTGGAGCATGGGACCGGGTCGTGACCAGGAGGAGTTTGCGCTGAATGGACTTGCGCGGCCCACCACCTTGCTGTAGAATCCCGCGCAGCGGATTATGCGCCTCGCTCTCGTCTGCGGCTCCCAGTGCGCCCGTTGACCTCGCAGACTGACTCTCGTCCGGTTTTTGTCCCCCCGCTGTTGGTCGTGGCATTCTCCACCGAATGCGAGCATCGTCATGTTCGTCAGAGCGGGCTTCCTCCTCTGCTTCGTGGCGTCGCTGTCTGGACGCGCTCGCTGCATGGAGAGTGAACTTTGCTTCCCGGTGAGAGTGGACAGCCACGCCGGGCGGCACTCTGACAACGACGTGGATGCGCCCAGTGGGAAGTGTGTCGTAAAGATCCAAGCTTTCCATCAGGAATTGGAGCTCGTCCTGCGCCAAGACTCTGACTTCATCGCCCCTTCCATCTCGAACCAAGACGCGCTCTGGCTCTCCAACGCCGATGTCGCCACTGACTTGCGCCCTTGTTTCTACTCCGGATACGTGAACGGCGACCGCTTCTCTTACGCCGCGCTGAGCCTCTGCGACGGTTTACAAGGCGCGTTTGGCTACCGGGGCTGGGAGTACTTCATCAGCCCGGTGCAAAATGACACCAGAGGCGCGGAGAGCGCGCACGTCATCCGGCGCAGAGCGAGCGGCGACCTGAGGCTCAACTCAACCTCTCGGTGCGCGGTGGACAGCGACGTGAGCCTCAACGTTGCGCAATCGCTGGAGAAATACAAACAGCTGCGCGGCGGCGGCGGCAACGCCAGCGAGACGACGCTGCGCCGGATGGGGCGAGCCAAGAGGTTCGCGTCGGTCCCCAGATACGTGGAGACGCTGGTGGTGGCGGACGAGTCCATGGCGCAGTTCCACGGGGACGACCTGAAGCACTACATCCTCACGCTCATGTCGGTGGCGGCGAGGCTCTACAAGCACCCCAGCATCCTCAACTCCATCAGCATCGCGGTGGTGAAGATCGTGATCCTATCCGAGGCGGACAAAGGGCCCAAGGTGTCCGGGAACGCGGCCATGACGCTGCGCAACTTTTGCACGTGGCAGAAAAAGATGAACAAAAACAACGACAAGCACGCAGACTACTGGGACACCGCCATCCTGTTCACCAGACAGGTACGCAGGCACGCACGCACGCACTCAGATTTCGGTTTGACATCGCGGGGTTGTGATGCAGCGGCAGCAGCAGGTGCGCAATTTGGGCAAACTTTTTTTTTTTTTGGCACAGAAATGCGTAAAACCCCCCAAAACCGTTTAATATGCTCCAAAGAACAACGACCACTGCGGTGATCGCAAAGCCGAGAATGTTCATTCATGTGGCCGCGTACGGCACCACGAGCTGCCGCGCCTGCTCCTGCTGCGCCGGTTCATTGGTTTGCGCTCGGCGCAGCCTCCTTCCGCGGGTCGTCAGGCGCTCGTGAGTATCGCCAATAGCACCGCGGCTTTGACGCCGAGAAATCGCTCCCACGGGGGCGCGCATGTGCGGAGCAGGAGAAGCGGTCCTGGTTGCCGTTCACGGGCCCCCAGAGGATCGAGGTTTTATAGAGTTGGAGCCCACCTCTGGTTTTCTTCTTTGCGCTCCCAGATACTTGGCAGATGACACAAGGAGGACTCTGGCACCCGGCAGACACAAGAAATATAGATGCAGAATTTTTTGGGGGGGGGTTCCTGTCCTGCAGTCAGATCTGAAGATGCAATTGTTCTCTTAAAGAGTTAAAGGTACCTTAACAAGGTGCTAAATCACCCTTGGCTAAGGTCAGTAACATGGCGTGAGGCGTGATGACGTCTCGGGGCGCCTGTTACACCTTGTAACTCTGCCTAACATAGCTGATCATGAGCCTTCAGGGATGCACGGGCAGGAAGCCTCTTGTTCCTCTCAGACTGTCCCATTCCTCCTCCAGCTGTGGGTTGGTGTTTGTTTGTTTGCTTGTTTGTTTGTTTGTTTGTTTGTTTGTTTGTTTGTTTGTTTGTTTTCTTTCAGCAGCGGCGCCCACCACCACCACCACCTCGCCCGCTCCTCATTAAACAGGACCCCTGAGGGAGCGATGGGGTGGTGGGAGGCGGGGACGGGGCGAGACGGCGTAGGAGGGCGTGCTCCCATGCATGTTTGAGACCTCGCGCCCCTCCCTCCGCCCCACCTCTCCGCTTCCAGGCCTGCAAGCAAAGCGCCGCAGAGGGGCTTCTCCCCGCAGCTGCCATCAGCCCGCGCAGCTGCGTCCCCGCCGCACATTCTTCATTTCGAACGCGCGCTTCCTCCCTCATCCATTAGCCCCTCGTAGCCGCGGTTATGACAGGGTATTTTCCAGGCCCATATTTCAAACACAAAGTCAAGGGTGTTGCCGGGTTTCGCATTGCTCCTCACGCGTGGAGGCGACGTCTTAAACTCCGCGTCCAGTTTGCACGACCCCGTTCAACCGAGCTCCATCCTGCCCCGCAAGGGAGTGAGTCACGCCGCTGCGGTCTGCGGTTAGGGATTCTGCCACTGCTAATCGCGCCGAGCGAGCGATCCGAGGAAATCGTGGCACGGTTCCAACAAATAATGCAATTCAGGAGCAGCGGTGTTTCTGGAACGCTTGTGGGGAATTTGAGGTGAATTTCAAGACCGAAAAAAAGAAAAGAAAAGAGGAACACGAAGTTTGAGCACCTCATTTGTTGTTAACTGTGAAACCAAGCGTCGTGGCAGGAGCATACAGTATGTCTGCCATGGCAAATAAGCCTATTTCAGCTTCCCACCACCCCTTTTGATTAAAGTAATCAGTGGAATGGCCTTCATATCGGCATTAAAGCAACATGCAAAACCATGTTTGGGCTTGCCAGCGTCTTTTCTTTGCACCCTTCTAGGTGCTTGTTATTCTATCAGGCCAAGCTAACATGACTATTGACTTTGCAAAAAAAAAAAAAAAAAAAAAAAAAAAAAAACACAAACACA
>CAAKHG010042892.1:0-12824 GCA_901007715.1 Dactylopterus volitans | reverse complement strand
GCTGGCCTCTGGTCTGGAGCGGGACCCATCAGGCTTTGCAGCTATTGTGGTGGATGTAAGTGCAGCTTAAGTGGATTAAAAAAGCATCTGCATCATTCATAGTCCTGACAGCTTCGGAAAAAAAAAACGTTTAAGGAGCGCACTCTAGCTGGAGTGCGCTTCTTGAAGTGTTTGATTTTATAAAGATAATCTGATGCTTCGTCGGCTGAATCGCTCCCGAAATTTCTCCCCGCGTGTGACATGAAAACACTCCCGTCGCGTTTGAAACCGGCAGCGCTGGTTCATCGTGGTATGAACATCTGGCCGAAATATATGAACTGTTGGTCGGGTCATCGTCATGTTTCAGAGTGACACGTACAGTATCTGTTTAGATGGGATCCAAGAGGCCTCATGCTTGGGTTTCAGTCCTGTAAAGGATGTGGGATGCTTGCATCTGCAGCTGGATTGCAATCCAGATGTGAAGAGGCCTCGGTCAGGACTTCAACAGCAGCGTTCTAAAAGCTGCATGTTTTTTTTTTTTTTCCACCCTCCTTTTTAATCAGCATTCACGCATCAGTGGACCAGAATTCCCAACTGAGACACACACACGCACGCACACACACACACACACACGCGCGCGCGCGCGCACATAAATATGCAAAGAAAATGTGTTGCTCAGACATGAAAATGTGACTCAGCCTACAAGCCACTTTTGACCCTTTTATTGACAGTTGAGCTGCCCGCAGCCGTTCATCTAATTCCTCCACTCACTTGTCTTATTAGCATGAAATCTAAATAAAATAAAATAAATAAATATCCCCGAATTATAACCGGCGCTATCTCTCTGCCGGGGCAGAGACAGCAAATTAAAAAAGGCTACATGCAAACGTTTCACCCACCGTTCTTTTGAGAGCACGTAGAATGACTTTGACATAAAAGTGACTCAATTTTAATGAATTGCAGCAGTCGACCGATTCATAAATGATTTCTTGTATTTTATTTTATAGGAAAAGCATTCTTTTTTTTTTTTTTTAGAAAAAACCTCAAGGGCAAACACCGTTTCACAAAGCAGTATATCAGGAGCACATGTCTCCATAGTAAAGCTGCCGCCCACCAGATATTTAGGATCTTATCTGGTTAAAACATTAGATGTGCTGCAACCTGAGCATGTCCATGCTATACTCCACAACTTCAAAGCGCTTTGAGGGATATTTATTTCTGCCTTCATCATTCCATTTGAATTTATAGAAATTGTTGCGCAACAAAACGTTTCCGGCTAAATGTGTGCAAATGTGTGCACGTTTGTTGCAAGAAAGAAAAACGAAAAGAAAAAGTGGTCAGAGGGTGGCGCATTCGCCCCCATAAACAGTACAAGAAGAGGAGGGTACAAACCGGGGAGAAAACAAATGGCATTGGACATCAAACAAGAGAAATATGAACAAAGTCTTCAGGAATGGATTGTTTCATTCTTTTAACCCTCTTATGAAGTGCTTTTGATGTTTTTTCCTCAGTTCTTTTTTTGTTGTTCAGTCAGAAAAATCCAGCCTGTCCTCGATCTGAACGGGGAAGCCGACTTCTGAGGCGGACATGCGAGGGACAGCTGATCGCCAGCGAGAGCGGATCCGCACCTGGTTTACTGCTGTCGATTGATTTTAGCATTCGTCGCCGAGAGTGTTTGCTCACACATGTCGGTAGAGCCCAAGGAAAACTGGCATCTCCTGTGCCTCCTCATGTGTGGAGCCTTCTGCTCTCCGGCTGAGGAGGAACAATCCAGCGTTGACTTACAGGGGCTCCGCCAGCGGTGCATCAGACTGCAGGTCACTGAGTTTGAGCTGAACATCGCTGGGCTGTATTATTATTATTAAGAGTGCAGGAAAAGGGAGCGGTGAAATAACACCATGCTCGAGTCTTGGAACAGCTTGGAAAAGTCACTTCTTGGTGCTGCTAAGTACCTGCGAAGGCGATTCGCTGGCTTCCGTTAGTGCCGGCGAGGATGTTTGTCCTCTTGAAAGAAACCGCAACTTTCGCAGGACAGCAACCACCGAGCAGAGCGTTTTGGCTGCCAAAAGGCTCTCCGCACTCAGGTCCAGAACCCCTTTAAGCACCTTAAGGTAAAAGTACCACCGTCCGTTTTTTGTCGCGCACCGGAAGCACGCAGAGGTTCTACATCAGTTGCGTTCTTCCGTGTCTCTGCCTTTAGTCTCGTGGTCCCTTCCCAAAATCGTAATCCTTAAACTCATCTGTGCCGCACAGACGAAGCGTGCGGCTTTAGCAACTCTGGCCTCAGCAAATAAACACTTAGCAGTCCAGGGCTCGCTGGAAACCCCCCACGTTCTGTATCGCCGTCTCTCTCGTTTTCGACCTGGCATTTCTGGGGGTCGACGGCTAACTCAGCATCTCTTGCGGCCGCCTGTTCTCCAGCACATTGCTGTGACGGTGCGCCGGCACGCGCACGCATACAGAGGTTGGAAAAGTCAGCTGTATGCAGTTGTATTGCACACACGTATTTATATTCGATTCCTCCCTTCCAGGTTGACCCCAGACGGGGAGAGGGGCAGCCGGAGGGCGGGTGTGGCCCAAGTCTGGTCCAGAGAAAGATCAGACTCAGAGGTTAAGGTAATTGTTTAAGGTTTAAGTTACCAGGCTATCAGGTTTCTTATTTAAAAAAAAGTATATAGGTCACATTTCCCTAATTATATTACAGAAATATTTCTGCTGCCATTTAAAAAAAGCGTGGCAATCCACCTTTTTCAATTAACCAAATGTCTTTAATTATAGTTACAAATCTGACATTTCCAAAAAAACATGTCTCTGTTTTTCCAGGTAAGGGAGGATCCGGACCCCCCCAGCCCTCAACCTCCCCTCTATTTCTGCCTATGAAAACAATTAGCCCCTAAAAGACAAGCTCTTGCATTTGTATTGTTATGATCGTGAAATATTCATCATATCTAATTGGAAATAGTATAATACTCTTCTGACACTGACACTATTCACTCACGACCCATCTTCATGAAAAAAGTTTGCAGCTTCACATAAATCTTGAAATTGTGCATGTGCATGCATGAACACATGAAACCGAGTGAAGGCTCCAATGGTCTTACACACACACACACACACACACACACACACACACAGAAAAACACGCACACAAGCACAGTTCTTTACTGTAGATGCGGAAAGATCAGATGAGTCTCTCAGGTTTCGCGTTGATTGAATCAGTTTCCCGAAAGAATGGTCAATCAGCCAGATTTAAGTTGTTTACCGCCACTTATGTTGTCGTGGCAACTGCACTTAAAAGGACCTCCGGAGAGCATGGAAATTGCCATGTGCTCAAAAATCCTGATACCACCGAAGATGCTAAATGTTGGTTATGTATTGATTAAATCAATTTAAAGTTAAACTGTTATGTTAATAAAAAAAATTAAAAAAAACAAACAAACACAAAAAAAACATGTAAATGCTTTTTAGTGAAATACATTTGGGTTGTCCATTTGTCCATCTCATTCTTGTGAATGTGGTATCTCAGGTATGCTGGAAGGTATATTCAGATTTTGCACAAATGTCAAGCTCAAAGATGAACTAACCAGCTTTTGGTGGTCAAAAGGTCAAAGTTCAAGGTCACAGGACCTCTCAAAACCCATTTTTGGCCATAACTCTTAATGCTGCATGCTGATTATGACAAATGCCTGCACAAAATATGTATAAGCTAAGGTCAACATAATAAATAGATGTCTAATATGATGTGGTGACAGTGAAAGAGTTCAGACCAGAGGCGGATTAGACCTCAGCTCCAGTGTTTAGCAGGCGGGCGGCTGCGCTACACTGTAACGCGCGGCAACTGACGTGAAAGCTATTGCTTTTGATCAAAACAAGTCAGTCTCCTGAAGCGTTGCAGCCAAATCAACAGATGGCATCAAACGGGAGCGCGAAAGCTCCCGCAAGAGCCGATATTTCAAATCCATTATGAACCTGCAGTCTCACCGCCGAGGCCCCCCCGGTCCAAGCCGAGCGAGGTTAGGCGAGCGAGTAAGATGGGATGTCTATTACGCAGTGAAATATTGCAGCAGCGCGGTGTGTCATTTGTTAAAATTAAAGTCAAAATGTCGTTTTTTTTTTTTTTTTTCTCCTCCCTTAACTTGTATGAACTGAAAATTATCCCCAGACTTGTGCCGTCAAAGCTCAAAGGCGCACATGTTCTCTGCTGAAGAAAAGCTAATCACGCAATCGATCATATTCTGACAAAACCAGTCTGGAATCTTAAACAGCTTTTTCACCATCAAGATTATAGATCATTTCTCTAGTTTATCCCCCCCAACCCCACCACACTTAGAGACATCTACACTGAGCCAAGAGTCGATGTGCCTCTACTTGCCAAATCACGAAACCATGAGACACAGCAAGGGGAGATTAAGTCGTGGTAATAATGACAATTATTCTGATAGAATGGTACACACAGTTTGGCGATTAGACGAGATCGTCGTTCTTATGTCATTAGCATAGGTTTTATATTTTATATACAGCAAGAAGAATCACACTGCTGAGCAAAACGCAAAACAACGGCAACAAAAAATAAAGGAATAACTTAATAACGACAGCAGATATCTATATCTACATTTAACACCTCACACGCAAAATTGTGAGGAACAGAGCCTGACCAAAGTATCAGTCGGCTGATATTTGCGTGTCAGACATTTTCAGTTCAGCAGATTTTTAATGCAGCAATTTTAAGTACTTCAGTTTAACTGCATGCACAATGGGCAGATTTTATGCACCGATTCAAAGTGCCTCAATTTAACTGCATTTAGGAAAATAACATACAGTATATAATATCAAATTGCTCTTGTGGCTAATGATCTCCAGCAGAGCGCAACCCCCATTCAAAAGCTGCCACAATCAGAGACTATGAAAGAGTACTGTTATTAGTGCGTCAGCTGTCTGGTACTTTATTTATTTATTGTCGGACTGGTGTAAAGAAAATACGGCTGTCCTCAATAGGTGCAACGTCCACCTCACTCGTGCTTCCAACTGCACATCGGCGAAAGAAAATGACACTTGGCGGCACAAACCTCAATGTAAGAAACAGAAACGGCACAGCGAGACATCACAAGCAGGAGTGACGCGCTGGGATATAAAACAAAACGTATGAAAATATCCAAAGTCGGGGATGGAGGGCATGACGGCATCTACCTACACACACACACACATATACCTATATATATATATATGTGTGTGTCTATGTATATGTGTTATACTGGCTAATATATCAATATCGGAAAATTCTTTTTACTCCCCAATATTGGTATTTGCTCCAAAAATCTAGCACCACAGATTTTTAAAAATTGGCAATTATAACAGCAAAATATGATACAGTGATAGACAGAAAATTGAAAAAAATCAAAAAGAAATATACACTTTAACCATTAGATACTGCTTCCAATGTTCTTTTAAATTTTGAAATATCTGTTGGCAATGTATTCCATATTTTCATTCCTCTGTACATAACAGCATGTTGCATGAACCAGGATGATAAAAACACCATCTTTGATACCTGCCTGGCGCTAATGTTGAAGCCATTGCACCTATCTTGTAATTGATGGAACAGGATATTTGGCATTCTAGCCAATGAAATATTTTTTTTATGAAGCAGAGCGGGGATAACGATCCTCTCCTTCACCAATGACCAATCAAACGCTCCGTGCACTCTCAGTGTGTGAGCTCTTCCAGACAATGGTGGTGCTTTAGAGCCAGTGGAAGTGGCTGGAACTCCAGCAGAGAGCGAGCGGAGTGATGGAAAAGCAGGTGGGCTGAAACGACGATCCCCGGGATGAGGTGTGAGGTTGAAGCACCGCGGATGAGGAGGTGGAAGATGAGATGGGTTGCACCAACAAAGACCTCCCAGGTGAGTCTGAAGGATCTGAGGCAGTGGAGATGATATTTAAAGAGATGATATTTAAAGGTCAGCGTCAGGTGATGATTGGCTCAGGCAGCGCCGGCCGAAAGAGGATTGGTCGAATGTGACCAATCATGACATCGGAACAAAAAGGATCTTGACAACATGGAAAGCCAGGAATGCGATTAAGCCAGAAACTAGCAAAAGGCTGTGTGCTAAAAATCACTTTCATCACATATGATATGTTACGTATATACTGCATATACACCGTATATATAAATTATACTTTATATAAAACATAGTTAATTAAATTGATCAAATTAAATTAAATGCTGGCGCTTTATTCTGAAGGAAGCTTGTGGTAGAAACTCACAGAAATAAGGGATAACGCTGACATGGAGCCTGAGCAGAGAATCCTTGTGTCACGGAGGGTTTGAAAAGAGAGCAGACGACGGGAAAACGTGGAGTCGAGAGAAACACTTTGCTTCTCAGCAGTGAGAAATCTTATTACGGAGGGTTAGATGGCGGTGAGGGCGAGTGGGGAGGGAAGGAAAGGACAGAATGCCCACCATCCATCACTCTTTTAACGTCTGTCTGCTTAATAGACAGACAGACGGACAGAGACATATAGATAGATGGGTGGAAAATTTTTTTCCTGTGGCGCTGTGACTTGCTTGTGGAGTCCCTCATGCTAACACTGGCCTAAACATTATTATTTTGCAGCATAGACCATGTTTACATTCTAGAAAATACTCATCCACTTCCTCCTGCTGGACAAAATTCAAGCCAAAATGTCCCGAGCGCTGTGCTGGTGATGTCATTTCGTATCAGAGTCCACGCCGCAGCGATCAGGAAGTAGAGCCGTGGTATTGAGGTCCCGCCCGACTCAGTCACAATTGATTCACGAGTTTACTGTTGAAAACTACACTCTTTCATGGGTTTTGGATAGACAATAATGGATACAGAAAGTTAGCGTTGCACAATTCCAAAGCGGAGGTCTGTAAAGACCTCGGAGCCAGACCCTCGTCTTTATAGCATTTTATTAGTCATTAAAACCACGCTTATAAAATAAAAGAAAATTTAAAAAAAAGACCAAATCAGTGTGATGATAACAACATGATGGGAACCATCTTGGGACTTTTGATACCTTAGTTTGGTCCATGCTTCCGTCCACTAAAATGGAGGCGGTGGGGTTTATCACTTATGCTGCACCCAGCCACCAGGTGGCGATGGAGAACGTCTGGCTTCATTTTAAAGAGCTGACATGCTGGCAGTCTCTCAACAGCCAAGTCTGCAAGAACAGACTTTCCAAGTCACAGGCTCATACTCCTGAAATGCGGGAGTTCTCAAGCACGGTCTTCGGAACAGCAGCGTTCTTCTGCCAAGCGCTTAAGCCTGAATACCGCCACCTACAGTTCACTATATAAAAAGAACCCATTTTAAACATATTTTATATTATATATATTCATTGATTTATATGTTACACATGGTTTAAAACAGCATATGTATACACACGCAAACACAAACATATGTGCTAAATAAACAAGAAATTACGAGATCAGGAGCGACTTGGTTTTCGTTTTAAGTTTTGTCTTTTGAGTGCTAGAACATGGACGAGCTTACCCAAATCATACGTAGGAGGGAATTTTATTCAGCTAGACATCAATCCATGCAAGAGTTCATGCGGGTTTAATAAATATTAAATAGAATTTCATAGGATGTATAAAAGAATAAAAATGTATAATTTAAAAACATGAAAAGTCAGACAGACAGTCTGCAGGTCTGATGATGACCATCGATCGGCGGGTCGTGAGAGGAGATGGAGGTGGTGGGTCTGGCTTTGCCTGCCTGTCTCACCATGGTTCAGTGGCTGTTCTCCAGCCCTCCTTAAACAGTCAGATCCACAGATCACTATCATCATCATCGTCATCATCATCATCATCATTATCACGCCCATCCAGCCTGGCAATAGCGGCGCCTCCCTGTGAAGAGGCTCTAACTGGCCACCCGCCACTCGATGAGGGCCTGGACCTCTTCAGTGGTCCCGAAAATGAAATATACAGTGCCATGTGGAAAATGAACACATTGGAGCCATATAGAGTCATATACATAGTATTTATAAAGTGTAATAGTATACGCAACAACAGTAGTAGTACAACAATAACCATTAGAAGAAGGGGGTAAAAACAAGCAAACCTGCACTTGACAGCACACCCATGCAACGTTAATATATCAGTCAAAAAAAGGAAGTGCAATATCAATAACATGCTAAATTTCAATCAGTTCGAAACTTTTACAGTGAAAACTATAACTTCAACACCAGATCTACTGGACACATTAAGTATCTAATGACAGACTCGTTTAAATACAGTACAGAACAGTAAGACCCCAATACTCTGTGCTGGGTACTCTACACCTCCAACAACAGTGCTGCCAGACTGCAATTATGTTATATCTTGATACATCAACCACATTTTTAAACCCTAAATAATTACACATATAAACCTTTTTATGTGGCTCCTTTAACAATTTGTTTAACTTCAGGTTCTAAAAGCAATATTCAGAATACATCTGATCAGGAGTCCCATGTGGCTCTAGTCCGCGACTCATGTCTCACACATGAAAAGGTCTCTGGCTTCAGTTACACCCACCGCTATCGACTTATTTATTAATTTTGATAGCGGTGCACCTTTCCTCCTATTTCATCGCAGCGGGGATCCATGTAATCCACACTGCTGTGTTCTTCAAATGACACTCTCGCCGCAGTCATGCGGAGTGGGGCGCTTTGCTGCCACTTTTTTTGAATAATAAGAGAAAGGTATTCTTTTTTTTTTGTTTGTCGCCACCGGTGTTTCGGGAGATTTTTTTTTTTTGCCACGCGTTGAATCACTGAGTTTGAAGCCGTTCCATCTCAAAATCGACTGAAATGGAAAAAGCTGCAGCTTCCCTAAACGTGCATAAGCACTGTGCTTTATGTTTATTTTTTTTTTTTTTTTTTTTTTTTTTTTTTTTTTTTTTTGGGACAAAGACTGTGATACATTTTGCCATAGTTTTAGATTCTGAAGGCTACATTCTTTCACCGAATGAAGGTTACTTTTTCATCAGATTTGTAGCTGATTAAAGAAACAATAGCGGGGGGAAAAAAAAACAAAAAAAAAACATTTCAGTGATGGGTGTTGAGGTTTTGTGCTTTCAGTTTCTTAGAAAGTTTTAATGTGAAAGGTTAGTACATGGCAGACAAATGCAAAATAAGGCCCGAGGGCCAGAACCAGCTGTTGGACTTTTCAGCCTGTGACGTCCTCAAAATTAGGCCCAAAAAATGGGCGTAATTTTCATATTAATGAATCAGTTATGAGCAGTGATGAGAATAATGGTATTACAGATAAACTGCGTTACCTTTTTCAGTAGCGAGTAATTAAACTTGTGAAGTTTCCATCGCTAAAGCGCCGTTACCACTACTGACTATAAAATGCGACGTGTTGCTATGACTAAACTCACAGAAGCTGTTTTCATCCGAGTGATCCGCCAAGGCTCTCTCAGCCACGGAGGAGCTGCGTTCTACCTTTGGTGTGGAGGGGAAGAGAAGGGAGGGGGCGGGGCAACCGCATAAGTGATGTAGATTGGCTACGGTAGAGTCAAATTTCAACGATCAAGACTTCCACACACAGCGATGGCGAGCCCGGATAATTCAAAAGGTGTTGTTTTTAAACCAGAAGTATAGATGATACTTTTCCCTCATTGAGCTAAAGGGCAAGAATGTAAATGTGAATATTTACAACAAAATGAAACTACTGTAGAATAGTACACAATCTTTTCTGTTAAAAATTTATTCTATGAAGTGTCGATTTCATTAATTAAACATATTTGATCTTGTGTTTTAGAACGAGTAATTGAACATGCAGCTGAATTTAAAGTTCCAGTAAAGGGGAGAGGCATAGTTTCGGGAGAATGGCAATTGTTAATTTCCCTGGTACCTAATTACTTTAATCATACTACAACTCAATTACTAACTCAGTTACTATTTGGAGAAGTAACTGCTAAACAAAAGTAATTATTTTTTTAAATTAACTTTTTAAATTAACGCTTATGTCTGTACTACAATTTTATCTCATAATTTCGACTTTTTATCTCATAATTTCAACTTTTTATCTCATAATTTCGACTTTATCTCATAATTTCAACTTTTTTTATCTCATAATCTCCACTTTTTATCTCATAATTTTGACTTTTTCATCTTGTTTTTTTTTCTTTTACTGGCGGAAATGGGCTTCCATATGATTGACACATGCAGCTGGGAAAAAAAAATCTTGTCGCATTAATGAAGTTTCTCATCATTAATCACTTTTTCTTTCATGTTGCAATGGAATTATACAACAAGTGGCCTTTCGCTTACTTCATCTATGTGATATGTTACCCATGTTACCATGATGAAGAGGGAGACGCAAACGCGAGGAAATCCAATTAAATGATCTTATTTACTAAAGAATACTAAAGAATACACACAAGAGAAGGAACTTGACTAAACACGGCAAGTGTAATCAGTAAGGTGAGTGATGCAGGTGAGTGCATGGGTGGAACAACGTGCGTGTGATGTTGTAAGGTGTAAAAAAAACTAGTGCAGCATCAAGAAGGAGAAGAAAAAGCGAAGTGAGCAGCCAGAGCTTTTAAAGGCTCACTCAGCTCAGGTGCTGCCACTTCCCTGATGACCCTCGGCCACGCCCACCTGCAAGGCAAGGCAGGGAGTGTTGTCACATATATATATACATATATATAGGTTGAACACCATGTTACACAGCTAATTTAGAGTCTTCAAAGCGAAAAATAACAGTGATTTCACCCTTTTAAAAGTGAACATATGACACTCACTTAGCGCAAGTGGGAAGCATCTGTGCGTTAGCTGTCAACATGATGATAACGGCAGAGTCCGAAGCGTGTGCTCACGTTGCCTGGGTGTTTCTCGGCGTGCCTATGTGTGTTTGCGTGAATGCTTGTGTATGTGTGTGTGTTTGGCTGCCAGCGGTTTTCATTTGACGACTCACGTTCTCTTCTATCCCAGAACTGAGATTTTCATATCAGTCTTCTCTGTGAATCTGTAGGGCGTCTCCAAGCATAGACATGCACTGTGATCAGTGCGCGCGCGCGCGCGTGTGTGTGTGTGTGCGTGCACGCGTGTGTGGGACTTGTACCTGTAGATATGAGCGTGCTCTGCAATCGCCTGCTTGTCTCCACACTTTCTTTTCAGGGAAGCATATTGCAGAAGGAGACAAACAAACACATCTCACACTGCGCCCACATGGTAACCAGGGAACACAGAAAAAAAAAAAAAGAAAAGAAAAAAGAAAGTGATAAAGGGAGAGACAGGAAGCTCGGGAGAGCGGCTGCAAACAGATGCTCCGGGTTGAAGAGGGAGAAGGGAGCGAGGGGAGGAAACATGGCTGCATATGCTTATCTCGCTGGGTTTCGTGCAGCTCCCAGCTCCCAGCATCCGCGTTCACGCCTGCTATGCGCTCTCGCATTTTTACTGCGTGAAACATCGCGTGTCACGCACGCAGGCGAAAAACAATGAAAAGTTTATGAAAAGTTGGCTTTCATTTCGAGCACACGACGTTTCACGCAGACCCGATGTGGCCTGCCGCGGCAAAGCTCTCGCTCCTGTAAATCCACAGAGGGACCTCAGAACACGCAAATAAATATTATAAGTGATTGTAAGTGTAGCTGCTGCTGATGCTCGCAAAGCCGTTGACTTCCATTTCACGACGTTTGTCTCTTATCTGCATTAAACAGGTGGGGCGAGCCACCCTGACATCACTCGTCGTCTTGAGCGCCATTTTGGTTGTCGGCCATCTTGCTTTTTGCAGTCCACATTTAGTTGAGTTGAGTGGGTGGAGCTCAGGAGGAGGCGAGGGTGAGGCTTTGACAGTGATGCAGACTGGTCGCCATGGTAGCAACCTGTCAATAGCATGACACCAGATATTGAGATCTTAAACCATTTGATGACTCATATAATGAATCTCCTGTGCAATCTGACTTAAATGCCCCCCCTGCTGGCAGTTAGGAAGACTGCAATTTAAGGCATCTAAGGTACAATGTTTTGCCCTTGAAATAAAAACAAACAAACAAAAAAAAGCACGAGGGCATGCTTTAGATCTCTGCCAGAAATCCATGTCATATTTTCTGAGACACAAATAAAAATCTGCCTCAACATCCGGTGAATTTAATGGCAGCTGTTCTCATCAGCCGCAATAAGCAAACACCCATTACTGCATTAAAAGACGCGTTGAGGGATGCGGGGCGCTCACAATCCACGTCCACAGCAAACATTTAATAGTGCTGCCGCCTGATAGCAGAGCTCAGACGCTTTGCTGGCGAGACTCACGGAAATCAGAGGGGTCGCCTCCGAGTCGGCGTGCATTCTGACGGCCATCTGTCCTCTGAAAAGGGACCCATGACTGCGAGCTCCAGCTGAGGCCTCGCATATGTGTGTGCACGAGCGCGTCCGCCTGCACACACGTGGCGACTGTGTTCCAACGTTCACGACTGAATGTTTAATTTGTTGTCACAAAAGGCCTTTAATCCCCCCCTCACGCTATAATCCCTTTGACTCTGACGCCTAAGTGGCACTATTTAGAGGAGAAACTGGCTTTGTCTCTCTCAAACACCATCAGATTAACCGTTGGTTCATGTCCAACTCGCCAGCACACAGATGACAGTGGGGTTTCTCCACTGTTGCGGGGACTTTTCTTTTGAGTCCAGCCAATGAAATTAACTGAGAGCATTGAAAAAAAAAGGAAAAAAGAAAGGCATGTGTTGATTTTGGTGGGATGGCAGCGATGCCGAAGCATGTTTGCAACACCAGCAGCCAATTAAACACAAGACAGGCAGGTTTCCAGCGTTCTGCTGTCTGGAGAGAGACGTGTGTGTCTGTGTATGTGTGTGTGTGTATGTGTGGGCAGGG
>CAAKHG010042891.1:0-25272 GCA_901007715.1 Dactylopterus volitans | reverse complement strand
CAGTAGTTCACACGTATATCTAAAAGGTTAAAAAAAAAAAAACTGTGACAGATGATACATGCATAGATGGCACATATGTGCTTTTGTTGTCTTGCCAGGAGTCCTTTAGATATGAGACTACCATCCACAGCTTTACTCCGATGAGGCATCGCAGAATATCAGTGTGAAAACTGAGGAAAATAAATACAGATTTGTTTTTGTCCTGCTGTCACGCGCGATGCTCGCCAAGATTACGCAGATTTAAAAAGGGTTATTAACAAAGCGAACATGTTACTGTGACTTTGACGAATCCAAGAACCCAGTATGTGTACATGTTTACTCAGGCATAGTAACAGTCACAACGGCGCTGACACTTGGAATACACTCTCTGAAGTCTTGGCCATGCATAGAGGCCGAGCGCATGCGAGCAGACCCTATAACTGGAATTACTCTTGATTAATGTTGAGCATTTCTACCCAGGGACTAGCAGGTCAAGAAACGGGGTTGAAAGCGCTTCTCTTTGAAAACAAAATCTTCGGTGAGGTACTTTTTGGTGGGCGGGGGAGGTTGGTGCGTGACCGCATCCCCGGTCACTGATTGGTGCTTCGCCCCGTCCGTCTTTCTCTCGGCTTCTGAGGGCTCTTGTTCTTCCTGGACTAGGCACTTACTTGTAATAAGAAGCATATGATCGTGTTCTGCTGACAGTGGCCTCCATTGAACTCAACACAAATAAGCGTTCTGAGCACCATAGATCACGCGCGCGCACACACACACACACACACACACACACACACACCTGGCTCTGAAGCAAGCATCCCGTACATGAACACCTGGTGCCTTGTGCAGAATGTCAAGCGCGTCAAGTAACTTTCTTCCATGAAGCTGATTTGTGGACCTTTCCGCGATACAGATTTACAGTCTTCTGAGCGCAGCTGTCACGCAAGTGTGCGTGAGCATGCGCGCGAATGTGTACGCCCTTTGCATCTTATCGTTAATGTCTTAGTTAATATGGAGTTCTTCACCTAAACTGTCATTGCTGTCAAAGGGAGGTGATAATACAGATTAAAAAAAACAACAACCCATGAATCAAAAGTGAGGCTTCGTAATAAGTCAGCGCAAGCCCCGCAAAATATCTGTGATGACACAAATCTGATGATGGGGACTAATGGTACTGGAAATTTGCAAAACCACGACCGCATAATTTCGATCGTGCAATTCGCTGGTGTGTACCCTGTGGTTGAGATGCACATCATAGTCAGTCTTTTCAATATCCCATGTTCAACTCCGGTTTCAGTTCAGTCCCTTGGTATCTCAATCGTGTTCCGTTCCACCTCTATGATAAACAAACTCTCATCCCCAGAATAGCAAAAAGACAGATATAAAATCATCGTTTTCATTTGCAGTGATTTTGCAACTGCAGTCTAACTTGGTATGGTGTGTCTGATAGCCTGTGGTGGCTCGTGTTAGCGAATGCTTCTATCTTTATATCAGTGAGTAACTGACACTATAGAGTTTGCCTACCCAAGTGTGACTCTTCACTATTTGTGTTTCTGTTGAATTACATTTCAACGATGATTATTCTACTTGAGGTGAGAGCGGCCACTTCACGTTTCGTAAATAAGAAATGCTAAGGCTTAGCTCTTTGTGGAGGGGGACAGTTTAAGATTTATGCTCTTGACATGGCACGTAAAACAGATCAAAGAGAGAATATTCACAATTGGAGCATGCATTGGATTTCGTCAATGATGTTCTTAACGAAAAGAAAAAAAAAAGTTAGGATTCACAAAGGTTTATAGTGACCGTGCCACGGGTGAGCAACAGTGCCTGGCGCTTCCTTGGTTTTTCGCATCCAAAGCGTGCCTCAGAATCGGTTTGAAGTCCAATAAGCGCTAATACTCGGACATTTTTTGTGATTCTCATCACTCTTGCCTTCAAGATATTCTTAATTCTCTTCATGTTGAGAATCCTTTTTTTTTTTTTTTTTTTTTAACAAAAACAAGGCTTTCACGGGTGGGACAGGGTTTGTCCTTGTCACAAAACCCCCATCTATCTTACGGGACATGCTCACCCTCCTCCCCGCTCCCCTTATTAATCCCCCAACCCTCAGTCAAGCACTTCTCACGCTGAAGGGAGAAGTGAAATGCAAACTTAAAAACGCCTCGCTGAACTGATGATGTCATCGCTTCAGTGTTTGACGGGGAACTCCCTAACAGAGGACTCAGCGCGCCCCCACCCAGCCCAAAAACACACGTACGTACATAAACACACACACACGCACGCACGCACGCACGCACGCACGCAGCTAGTGAGGAAATGGAAAAGTGATCTGCTCAGAGCCACCCTTGGCCTTGTTGAGGCAGCAGCAGAACCAGCTGGAACACCGTGTGCTATCTTGACAGAGCAGGAAAAGTCTAACACCATTTAACTACTGCCTAGTCCCCACTCAGAAACAGACTATGCGGATAGTGCGACAGTATTCACAGTTTGCACTTTGAAACAGCGCGCATGCGACGGTGCCGCCGCCCCTTTATCGCCCTCGCCCACATGCACACAATTACCTAAACATCTGCGTCCGGAGGCAGACAGCTGGAAGCCCTCGGGGCACAAGCAGGTGAAGCTTCCCTCGGTGTTTGAGCAGGTTCCAAACATGCAGATCTCAGGCGACTGGGAGCACTCGTCGATGTCTGTCACACAAACAGGGGGGGCGTCAGCCGCTTCGTCAACGCGCGGGTCAAAACCGAGTCAGCGGTAGACCTGAACAGGGATTCAACCCGTGGCTCACAATTGGCACTGATTTTTTTTTTTTCCTTCCTGAAACTACAGTTGAGTCGGAGGGGGATGAGGTCATTATCAGCATGTCATGGTTTATTCAGATAGAATAAAACAGAGTGTAATCTCACTAATGGGTAGATGGACGAAGGCGTGTTGAGCGGGCCGGCCGCCCTGTCACGTTTTCGCCCATCCCAGTGACCAGCTGCTGCTGTTACTGATGCAGAGAATTCAGAGCTGTTCCTCCCTCCCTGCTTCCAGGAACAGAGCCCTGAGAAGGAATGTGTTGAAGTCTGCCGAATATCTCTTCATCAGCCCCACTGTGTAAACAATCCAAGTGCTTGAGCTCGGGCCCACTCCCACATGTGAAGGGGAGAAGAGCGGTTTTCTGCAGCCGCAGAGAAATTGATGGGGAGCAGCAAAGGTAGCACTCCACTCTCCTCTTCTTCACCTAAGCGGAGCTAGCTGGAGCTTCGAACCGCGGGCGTGTTTTTTTACTTGAGCGTTCGGGGTCTTCCTAGCGATGTCTGAGATCGGAACTGGGTGCAGGTACAGCTGAACTTCACAAACTCCGGTTTTTATTTTTCTTTCTTTCACGTTTTGTCTTAACGTTTACTGAGGGGTCGGCCTTGAGCCGCCGTACCTTCGCAGGTCTCCTCATAGAGGTAATAGCCGGGTGGGCAGATACACCTGTACGAGCCGTCCAGGTTCAGGCAGGTCCCGGCACCGCATGTGCCTGGATTCACTGCACATTCATCTTTATCTGAGGTAAAAAAAAAAAGAAAAAAAAGAAAAACGAATATACAGAATATGAGGGACATGAAGTAAAACATACACTGAACCCCCCACCAGCCCCAAAAAACAGACAGTTTCGGCTTCACACCTGCACACAGCCTGCCGTCCGCCGTCAGCTCGTAGCCATCGTTGCACTCACACTGGAAGGAGCCCACAGAGTTCACACACTGCCCGTTACGGCACAGGCCCCTCTGCGTGGCACACTCATCAACATCTGACCAAAACAAAAGCCCATATTAATATCATGTACAGGTATGCCATTTAAAAAAAAAAAAAAAAAAAATTCCCCCGATATCACATCTGGTCGTACACGTACCTATGCAGTCACTGTTGTGTGAATTCTGAAAGCCCGGATAGCAGAGACAGTTGTAGGAGCCCACCGTGTTCTTGCAGGTGCCGTTGCCACACGGCTGCCGCTCACACTCGTCCACGTCTGAAACCGGGGGGAAACGTCACGCTGCTGCCGCCCTCAAGGTGGACGGAGGTCACGCGGCGCGGCGGCGCTGCCGCGGCAGATCGGCGGCTTACCAATGCACATGGACTGGTCCCGCGTTGTTTTGAAGCCATTGGGGCAGATGCAGCGGAAGCTGCCCAGCGTGTCGATGCACTGGCCGGGATTGCACAGCGCGGCGTTCTCGTTACATTCGTTACGATCTGAAAGGAAGGCGAAGCAGAAGCATCACATTGTGTCAAAGGAGGCGAAGCGCGGCAGGTTTGGATTATAATTTAAATGATATATTTCATCACATCCAGCTCAAATCATATTTTCAGGGGGGAAAAAAAAAATCCTTTTTCTCACGTTTTATCGGTGAAATATATATGACTCGTGATTGGGTTTTTTTTTTTTCACATCACTTCTCTGCACCTGCGTTCAAGAAAAGTTTGTCCTGTAAAGTGTAACCATTAATTCTGGCAGGTTTGCAATGCCAGCTTGTAATTTTGCTTATCAAGTCCTCACGCAAAGCTGCAGGATGGATAATTCAATTTCCCTCGAATGGGAAAACCCAAACACGACTGGCGGGGCTATCGTCGGTTTTCGGTTCAATTTTCAACCTTGACAAATCACGCGGAAACA
Source organism: Dactylopterus volitans (assembly GCA_901007715.1). NCBI lineage: Eukaryota > Metazoa > Chordata > Actinopteri > Syngnathiformes > Dactylopteridae > Dactylopterus > Dactylopterus volitans. Next base: position 20,654 of record CAAKHG010042891.1, on the reverse strand, counting down.
TATCCACTTCAGTTAAATACACAATGGCAAAATCTGTATTTTAACACACTTGATTTGTCAAGTTGGATGTTTATCATGCCGAGCATAAAATAGACGGGACTTTTGATTCATGAACCCAGTCATCCTACCGCAGCGTACAACACTTGAAGCTGCGGAGGGGTTGTGTTTAATCCAGGGTGCGAATAGCTGACGTTATTTTTATTTTCATTTTATTACTATTTAAGACATCCAGACACAAATAAAACCAATCTAACTACTGCTCTTTTGGATGAGACATTGTTGCAATGGTGCCCGTGTCAACACCCAATTCTACTTTATGCCTTTCTGCCACCTTTTAAATCACAGCAAAAAAAAATTGCTAGCCGTGACTGCCACAGCCACAGTTCTAGATCACCTGTCGCCCGGCGAGAAAAGCGGGAGGCAAAACAGGATGTTGATTTAACATTTACTTATCCGTCCGGACTGACGGGAACATGCTTCAGCTATTCGGCAGCACATGCTCAACAGCTCAACACATGCTTCACATCCTCTTTTCCTTAATAACGAGCCCACCATGAAGACCTCCTCCTCCTCCTCCTCTCTACTGTCAGCGCGCTGCCTCTGGAGCCTCATCCTCGGCCGCAGGAGAACGCGCAGTTCAAAGAGCCTCACGTATAACCAAGTTTGACTCAACAGCCGAGAAGGCAAAACTGCTTGAGGCCATGAGATAACATCAGTATCACCCTGAGGGAAGACGGCGCTTTTTTTTTTTTCTTCTTCTTTTTTTTTTTCTTTTCGGCTGATTTCTCTAATCCCCTCTCTAATCCTGGCTCATGTTTGCACCAATTCTATAATCTTCACTGAGGTATTTAAGAGTTGGCTGAACCACTGTGGGCTCAGAGGCCTGTGACAGCCCCGCATCGCTCCAGACGCAGCCTTCTCAAAGTTCTCGCTTGTAATCTACTTAAAGACACATTTCACATCTCTGAGGGGGCCGAGCCCGATCACCGCGGCGGCCTTACCCAGACACTGTCCAGTGGGGGTGAAGCGATATCCAGGTTTACACTCGCAGCGAAAGCTTCCTGGCACGTTGAGGCAGGCCGCATTCTGCTGGCACACTGGGCCATTCTGGCACTCGTCAATATCTTAAAAAAAAAAAAAAAAAGAGCGAGACAATGAGTTCGTTTGTAGAAACCCGGGAAGGACTCACAACGTTCCGAACCGCCTGCGCGGCACAGCGCGGGGTCTCACCTTCACATATCAGCAGCTTGTCGTTGTAGATGAAGCCAATGGGGCACTCGCACCTGAAGCTGCCGATCATGTTGATGCACACCCCGTTCTCGCACACCCCGGGGATCTCCCTGCACTCGTCGATATCTAGCAGGCGAGAGCGTTGGCAAGAAAGGCCGAGGCCGGGGGTGAGCGAGGTCTCATTTTCATCACGTGACCGTCTGACTGGCTAAATCTTACCGATGACTCGCCCGGTGGTGATGTCGATGTAATACCCGGGCCTCTCGCTGCCGCACAGGACTGCAAAATCATCTGAGTGGGCGAGAGACTTGGTTTTTTTAGTCCTCTGCTCGCCACACGTGTTTGCTAAAATGGACGTACGTGCTTGTGGGTTCGCGTCATCTCACCGCTGCTGGGCACGGGGCACTGCTCGCAGGGCTTGTTCCACGCGCGGCCGATGTTGTAGGAGCAGCAGCACATCTTTTTGGTCATGTTAAAGGTCAGCTCCCCATCGCATGTCCGGTTGTCGGAATAGAAGTTCCTGTAGCAGTAGCTCTTCCTCATGTCTGCGGGTCGGGTACGGACGGGCCGCCACGACAGTGTCAACATTTTAACATTCACACGGTCCACTGAGGATGCTGCGTGCAGACTCACCCATGCAGTTGTTGCCGCCGTTGACCTGCATGTAGTCCACAGGGCAGATGCAGGTGTAGTTTCCAATGGTGTTGTAACACTGGCCCGGGCCGCAAATGCCCGGTCGCTCACACTCATTGATGTCTTCGCACAAAGAAGCAGACGGATGGGCATCAGTCATCCCTCTCGTTAGAATATGCTCGCCGGTTAATAAAGCCGAAAGCGCGCGATCATTTCGTGAATGCGGGTGATTAAATGATTAAATCAGAACGCGGGGCCTCCATTTAAATCGCAAATCTACAGGAGCAGTTTGGGAAAATGTGTGCTGGCTTTCTTTTCGGGAGTAAGATGAGAAGATTAATGCTTCTCGTGATATATGCATATATATATATATAAATATATATATATATATAAAGGCCTCTGTTTGATGTCCTGCAGAGTACTTCTGCATTTTGCGGGGGGGAAAAGAAACATTAAAGAAAGGCCTTTGTGGCTGAACATAAGTCTCCCCGAGCCTCCCCAACCGCTTGAAAGAAATAAGACTGCCAGACCTCTCTCGCTGGCTCCTGGTCTCAGCTAGGAGCTAATGGAGTGGGGCTACAATATCTGTTTCTCCCATAACACACCAAAAATCTGCACAGCCGAGCGAATCGTGCGCTGTGGGGTGAGGCTGATGCCAGGAATTTGGAGCGCAACATAACAAAGCCATCTCGGCTGAAGTGGTGCGAGGTGCTCCTCATCATCTCATCGAACACTCAGAAAGCCAAGAGAACGCGCGCGCGTTACCCAAAATGTCAAACGACTGCTTGATAGTTTATTGGCTGCTCATCGACTAAACTCACCTCACGTTATGGCACTTGAAAAGTTGTTTTTTTTTTTTTTTACCAAGCCTGATTGCACAATGCTAAACAAGCACAAAAAAAAGAAAAGAAAAGAAAAAAGAGCTGCTGATTTATTGACATCACGGACGGCGGAGTTCTGGACTTTACAGAGCCCACACCAGCTATTATTCTCTTGGCCAACCAACGCACGCTAGTTAAAATGCCGCATGCCATTGTCTAACCCTCCTCTTTTCTCCGTTCCTGTTTCATGTTCCTCTAAACATGCTTCCCATTTATCTCTCTCTCTTTTCCCCTCCATCCTTCATTCCTCTGCCTCTCCTCCCCTCCGTCATCTCTGGCCTGTCTAAATGGCACTCGGTGTCCTTCCCCCGAGGAGACTGAGTGTCCTGCCCCGAGGACGGGGCCGGCCACATCAGAGCGCCGCTCCTCTGGGCACAGCTAGGCGCTCAGCTGTCTCATCATCATGATGGAGCGGTTTTTTTTGTTTTTTGTTTTTTTTCCTGGGTTAGCGAGCGATTGCAGCAAGAGCGACAATGAGTGCAGTGTTGTCCACAAAACAAAAGGGCCCAGTATTTCTTTGTGTCTCTCTCTCACGTTGCGTTTCAACTCTCTCTCTTTCTCTCTCTCTCTCTCTCTATCTCCCCTCTCCATGTGCGCACGCTGAGCGAAGGCCTCCGCGGCTGGACTCAATTTCCTTCTCATTTTAATATTCCAGGGCAGGACAGGGGGAGGAGCGGCCTGCCCGCGCGAGCATTTGCATGCGCGTTGAGTTGCGTTGCGTGCGCATCAGGTACCTTCGCAGACCCTGGTCTCCGTGTTGAGAGCGTAGCCTCTCTGGCATTCGCACTGGAAGCTGCCGAAGGTGTTGATGCACTGTCCTCCCTGGCACAGGCCCGGCAGCTCCTGGCACTCGTTGATGTCTGGTCGCAAGCAAATGCGTTTAGCTGCATGTCTCCGACAAAAAGCGTCCCACAGGCACATCACAACAAGCTGTTTTCTGACCTTCCAGGATGACCGTGATGGGGTTCGGCCGGAAACCTTCTCCTCCAGGACACAGCGTCTTGTACTCCGCTGCAACGCGGAACACATGAGGTTAAGCAGCGGCGAACAGGACGAGGCACGCATCGCGGCCGAGGGCGCTTCGAGGCGGGTTTTTTTAATTTATTTTTTTGGCGTTTGAGTGCTCACGTTGAGTTTCTAATGAAGTTTGTCGGCGGTCAAACTGGTCGACTGTGTCATCTCAGATCTCAGGAGGATCTCAGTGGACCAAACATAACTGCTACTCAGAATTACCAAAAGGAAAGAAAAACCTTTTGTTCTTGTCATAGAAGCGAGCTCAAAAGGATGAATCATTCACTTTAAGGGTCTGAGCCATCTGTTGTCAATTTCCCTGTAAGTTGCACAAATTTTTTGTTTTTTTTTGTTTTGTTTTTTTCACCAGCAACAACAAATACAGAAAAAACCCCCGCTCATCGCATGACAAGAGAAGGGCAACGTGAAGCCTGAATGTGGCTATGGGTGGCTAAATCACAACATTTGTCAGCTCTGGTTGAAATTTTGTTATGTCATGGAATTGAGTTTTTAATTTTTAAAATACAGCTGACAGCACTGAGAGGCGGAAACCACTTCAAGTGACTTGAAAGCATCTACTGCTAATTGCTAGATTGAATGACTGATTTGCTCGGCCCATGGTATAAACAGCTAACATCCATTCCCGCTCAAATCTCAAGACGGCCCACATCCATTATTTAGCAACGGGAGATTAAAAGTGCTAAACAACTAACAACCCAAAAAAAATAATCATGTTCTCAAATCAAGAAACAACGTGGCAAAGCAGCAGCGGTAATAACATGGTAATCTTTACTTGAGATTTTTCTTGGTCCTCAGTTCTTTTTCCCAGGTCTTTATTCCGTGGAGTAAATCGAACTGAACTGTTGGCATGGGAAGTTTGAGTGAAAAAGAGACATCGCCAAATTGTAGGTTTACGTCTAAGACTATGTAAGACTCATTAGTACCCCCTTTCAATTACACTTGAAATCAAACTTGCCATGGAAATACGCATTAAAAGTGAAACATATACTGTGTAAATATTTCACAAATTGTTCGGAGGTTAGTCGATGGCGTCATCGGGCTGCTGATTCCCAACATGAGTGGGAACATCTTTGCTAGCAGTGGGAAGGGTGGAGTGGAAATGTGCGATGGGAGTCTCCCATTGCTGGCGGGCTCTCGCGTGGTCTCGCTGTGCTCCCCACTCTGCTTGTGCGATTCCACCATTTTGCCCCGAGTTTAAAAATATATTCGACAAACAGTGCAGTTTGCCTAGAGGGCAATTCCAAGCTACCGCGAACAATCTTCTTGAGCGATTTCTCCTTAAACTTCCATTTATCCATATCCAAACTTACTAGCTAGCATGCTAGATAGCAAGCTAAAAGCCCGATCACAAATTTTACAGTTCTGATAACCGAAATAATTGTTCCTCTTTGGTCTGCTACTGAATATTTAATCTGAATCCGAATTTAAGAGAATTTAACACTTTTTAAGACCTTGTATGAGGAACTTTAGGACCAGCAGCCATTAAAATGTCTTTTACCACTTACTACTTGACACAGAGGCCCGAAGCTTATATTATATTCACACCGCCCATGTAATGAAGAAACTGCGCTGAACTCTGTTGGATGAAGTCGATTACTTAGCCACCATTGGCTGCACTGTGGCTGCCAGAGACTGAGTAATGTCACCGCACGGTCTGTATATGCATGGCTGACTACAATCTTTCCTCATAAACTGAAACATGAGGAGAAACATGCACAGATCCACTGAAAGCGATGATGGGTTGACTCACTTGAGTTGACAGACGGACATGATTCACAGGGATTCCCCCAGCCCTGGCCAAGGGAGCAGCAGCAAGACGCCTTAGAAACACCAACTCCGATCTCATTGGAGCAGTCCAAGCTCTCGGATGCGTCGCCGCGCAAGCGGACGTCCAGGTAGCAGCTTCCTGAGCGGGTGTCTGCATACGCAAAAGGTGAAAGGGCGATCAGGTAAAAATCGGCCTGTTTGCCTTGGCCTAAGCATCGCGAGCAATGTGCAGCGATAACTTGTGGAGTCTCACCGACACAGCCCACCCGGGTGGGGTTAAGTTCAAAGTCCGCTGGGCAGTTACAGTGGTAGCTTCCGGGGATGTTGACACACATTCCATTAATGCAGATGGTGGGGTCCGCACACTCATTGATATCTGAGGATGAAAGACAGAGCCGCGGGTCCTTGAGCGTGGCTTCAAAATATGAGTGGAATGGAAGGTTGTTTATCATGAGCGAACCGCCGCTTCTCACGGCAAGAAACGATAGGAGCAGCCATTTTGAAGGCTTCTCGTTCCTCCGTGGTTTTACATGCACTGTTGGGTGTCTCAGGCAACGTGGAGAAGCTTGGGGGTTCGGGCGGATGGACTGGCCTTACCTGTGCAGTTGCCTCCACTCCTGTCCAGCTCATAGCCAATGTTGCAGTCACATCTGAAAAGACCTGGGATGTTACGGCAACGGCCATTGACGCAGATGTCAGCAAAGGTACATTCATCTATGTCTGTAAGATGGACAAAGAGAGAGAGAGAGAGAGAGAATATGATAAAGGAGCCGGTGGCAAGCGAGAGGGAGACAGAGAGCGAGAGAGAGATGGGGAGAGGGAGAGAGAGAGAGATAGAGAGACAGAGAGAGAGAGGCCCAGCTGTGAGGGATTAGCGGATCATGGGATCATGGTGGAAAATTGGCAGGCAGCAATAGGAAGTGAAGGCCGCTCACCTCTGCTAGAGGATGACAGTTCTGGGGCAAAAAAAAATGCCCCGACATATCCAGACGCACACACACACACATACGCTGTCAGGGAAGCTGCCAAGGTTATGAAATTGTGCTCTTCCACATCATTACACTGTACACAAGTCATTACTGTCCAGTTGTGTCTGAGCCGAGGCAGGGAAGACCGGGCAGGTTGTCTCAGTGGGCCTGACACATCAGCGCAACGAGGTCAGCTCGGCGCATTTAACCGGATCCAGCGGTGCCCTATCACTTAACAGGAATCGCGCTCATCCGCTAGGAGTCATAAACGTCTTCATGTGTCGGATCTGCGGCGGCTCGGCTCGGGATCTCATGCCACATTCCGTCGCGCTTTTTGAATGAGCACGCTCGTACTACCCCGCGGTAGTTAAAGGAGCAAACGGACAAGGTTTTTCCTTATCACTGTGAGCTGAATGTTTATGGCCGGTCCTGTTTTGCAGTAGCTTGAAGCACTGGCTTGTTTTCGGTAGGGTTGCATTTAGGAACATGCAGTAAAGTGAGGTTCCCCGCCACAAGGCTAGCATCTTGCTGAAAGGCTTGGACAATTTTGGCAGGCAGTGTCATTATTCTACAGCCGTTACTCTTCACTCGACATCCACTTTAAAAAAAAAAATTGACTTTGTAACACTTCTTAATGAGATGAATTTAGCCCTAACAAATCACAACCGCTGCAGCTGCAATATCCTCAATATTTGCCGTCAATCATAGTTCCTTCATTAAAGGAAAGTCTAAATTGAGCTACATATAACTAGCAAGTGTTAGCTTACGGGCAAGTTGTCATTAACCAGCGTCTGATAATTTCCATAGACTTTATGGATGAGATATGTCCTCCCACAATCAGTTCACATGAGCAAGAGAAGGTCGGCCATCTTGAACAGCACCTCCGGTTAGATTATAAAGTATATAAGTCTATGACTAATGTAATGTTACTGACTACTTTTAAAAAAAAAGAAAACAAACATCAGTTGACTCAGATTGGCTCTGGCTTTCCTGGCCTCAAACATTGCAATACGTCTGCTAATCTGACCTCAGTTCCGGCACTCCAATAAGCTCCTGAGTCACTGTCGCTTACATTCAGACTGGGAGCAGCTCCGGAGGCTCTGGAAGGGGCCGGATGTCATTCATTTTCCGCGAGCCAGACAGACAGAAACAATGTGGAGTTCCTTTCTTATACGAGTCTTGGGTGACATCATTTTAGCGGCGCTCCAACAATTCAAACCACTTGAGTAGCGAGCGAGCGAGCGGCGCATCCCGACATCTCGTGAGCATCCGTTTGGATCGGTTGTCTCTCTAAACGGAGAAACATTCAGCCTTTCAAAGGAGCAGGAACCAGACCTGTGTCGGTTGCGTCAACGCAATTTAGGATGCGGGCGGCGACTCAGCGGTCCGGTTAGCAGGGTTGTCAGGTGGAGCGGTCTTACCCTCGCAGGCCTTGCCGTCAGTGGTGGGGATGAAGCCCATGTCACATTCGCAGCGGAAGCCGCCTGGCATGTTCAGGCAGTGACCGTTGTCACACAGGTTGCCGTTCTCCGCACACTCATCGCTGTCTGCAATGGCGATGACACACACACACACACAAGAGCGCGACTGTAAACACAAAATCTATCCATCTATTTAGTGTTTATTTTCTCCCGTGAAGGGATTTTGACCCGTATGTGTGACCTGAGCAGAAGAACCCGTCTCCGGTAAATCCTTCCTTGCACGCGCATCGATAGGAGCCCATGGTGTTGACGCATTCAGCGTTGTTGCTGCACATGTGTGTCCCGTTGGAGCACTCGTCCAGGTCTGAAACACAGTGAAACACAACGTGATGTGCGGCGTGCAGAGTAGAAACGGCTTCATTAAAGCACAGTTTTGATCGTCAATGAATCTCATCATGGACATGTGAGAGAAAAAAAAAAAATCAATGAGTCGTCACGAGTCGTCCTCTCAGCGCTTTGCTTCCTTTTCTATGGCATTTGCCTTTTTGTTCCAAGGCGTAAATCTTTATAATGGCTATTCCTCAAGCAGGAGTAAACAGTGAATTAGCCAGGGACTATTTTCAGCCACTGAGTACGTATTTAAAGCACATCACTTGGATGATGTATTTAGGCCATCATTGCCGGGGCAACGGAATGTTTTTTTTTGGACAACAATCTATGACTATGACACGGAGCAGCATGCTAAATCAAGCTGTTACATATACAATGCTGCATTTTTCTACAAGTTTGTGATTGGTTTGGTGTCTTGCAAAAAAAACAAAAAAACAAAACTGTTACTCCTCTAATATGTACACTTTTTTTTTGTCTTTGCAGAATACATTTGATTTGATACCTGTGCACTTAAGGCCATCGCCAATCCACCCTGGAGCACAGTTGCATTTGAAGCTGCCGGCTGTGTTGGTGCAGGTGGCGTGCCTGTCACAGTTGTGGGCTCCAATCTCACACTCGTTGATATCTGGCAAAGGGGGAAAGTCAAATTGTTAAGATTGTGTACAAAAAAAATAAATAAATGCGCACACACACACAGACACACACACACACACACACATATATGGAGCTTGGCTTGAATTGTATCAAGACAGCAACAGGGGATGACAGAAATAAATCTTTCTGGCTCACTGCATCCGACGAGAACTGCCTCTCAGGGCTGAAGGCAGCGAGACATTCTCATGATCTCTGATACTAATAAACTTCCTGCAGAGGTTTAATGAGCAAACCTGGTCTCTGGATTTTCATTGTGCAAGTCTGTCCGGAGAGTTATAGAAAAGGCCCAAGAGGGAGAACCATATCCTAATGCCGAGGCCTCATCCTGTCTGCTCTGTCTGGAGTTCCTGAGGTTATTTTAGGCAAAAATTTCCCTTTTCACCCACAAACATTGCACCTCTCAGATGAAGCTTTTATAACAGCCCATTACAAACCCTCTTTTGATGTTTGGTACTCTCACCACCGTGGATGTCAGGATTGGAAATGTGTGCCAACTCTGCAAATAAGCATTCCTTCACGGCAAAAGCCCTATAATTGTAGCCTGTGCCCCGGCCAGTGGATTAAATATTAATTAGTAGAAAATGCAGTGATAAAAATACCTCTCCGAATGAACCAGCTCATTGTAACGTGGCCCTGATTCTAACGAAGGAGCACAATTAATGGGAACAACTCTGCCCTGCCCATAAAGCTGTTTTGTATTCTGTAGGGTGTAACCCATAAGGATCTTTGTGGAGCCGCTAGTGGTGATACACATAAACCTGGCTCTGCTGCTCTTGTTCCACAGGCAGCTTTGACATCATCAACACCGTGGCACGACGAAAAACAAGAAACCCTCGCCGGCCCGCAACAATGATCACCGCCGTTTTGTGCCAAAACAACCCTGGGAAACACTGAACAACACAATACCTGACAAACAGCCTGAAGACGGAGCGTCGATTGAGAGACTGTGCAAGGGTGAGTGGAGTGTGTGTGTGTGTGTGTGTGTGCTGGTACATCAAGGGAGGCCGTGCTATGAACTCCATCAAGATGTTAGGACTTAACAGCCAGTGAGACACACTCCTCTGTGTGCGCCTGCCTTCGTGAGGGTAGTAATTCAAAACACTGTCAATTAGAGATCAGTACTGCTGGTTTACAATCTTCCTGAGGAGAGGGTACGGAGTATTTACTCTACATTTGATGATGGTTTTAATATGAGGGCTGGGAGCGAAAGAATCTCTCTGGATTACAGACAAAATTAAAGATCATTTCCCCGAAACCTTTGATGACAGAAGGAGGCACAGCAAACACATGGATTCACATGTGGAAGTATAAAACGGGCTCGCTGCGTTTAAGAAGTGTGTCAGCCGCCGCTGCCGGTGCAAAAGCGGAGGTTTGATCTGGGCGGGCAAATGTTTGGCAGATGAAGGTCAGGAAAGCTAAAGGGAAAAAAAGGGATGGGGGTGAGCAACACCTCTTCCTGCTCCACTGTCTGGCTGTCTCCGCATTTGTGTGCCCTGCTGGTTGTGCAACTGTCCATCTGTTGGCCCGCCTCTCTCGCTGTCTGCTGTCAGCCCTGCGCTAATAGCTATACTAAAAAAAAAAAAAAAAAATGTACCTCCGACTCTGCCTCTCTTTGTTCATTTGCTGTGTTACATTCCCTCACTTACTTCATTGTAAAAACCCGAAATCTGAAGCATATTGGTCTAATATGTTGGTCTAATTTCTCTAAAGTGCCTCAATAAGACATGACCGCCTACCGGGCAACATTTCTCTGAGACTCGCTTTTAAACAACTTATTTAAATTAATACTCTACTTGCTTGCAAGTTACGTGTCTTGAAATCGGCGGCTGCGTCATATTCAGGTGCTTGTGTGTTACTGGGGCACAAGAAACTCCAGACCAGCATACTCGGTGAGATTGACATTTAATACATTTGTCTTCATGTTATCACTGACATTTTTGGGAAGCCATTTTTTTCTTTCTTTTTTTTTTAAATTGATCTTGTGATTGATTTGAGTTACATGTGCGACACAGGCAGAAACATGAGGCTTTGCAATGGAAAGCAGTGACATCAGTGCTCGGAAGGCGGCGGCAACGGCGACGTCAGGCAATGGCGTGAGTCAAATGTTTATTAGGATTCATCAGCTTTGTTGACATTATCTGTTGGTCGGAGCCTTTGAGCGGGCCGAATCGAGCGCGGGCGTGGTTTAGCTTTCCATTCCTGTTCTGTCTTGCGAAACTCACACGGTCCCTCTTTGCCTTGCATCGTCCGAACGTATGTTGACGGCGGACGGCGGCCGAAAAGTCACCGCGCTTCACCCGTCAACCCGGTCCCCGCTTTTAAAGCTTCTAAAGTCCGCCGGCGCGTCTCCACCCGCTCGCAATAATCCGAGAGGCTCTCAAAGACACAAGGGTACAAAAGTGTTCATGCAAATACTCGCACCCTGCCCTTGAGTTGTGAGGGTTGTGGAATATAATAGAGAGATAATCCTTGTGGGAGCTTCATCAACAGCTGGATTGGATCTCGGCTTAAGAGCACCACTCTCTCATTAACACACACACACGCTGCAGGATTTATCCCATGCATACCAACACGGTGACATAAGGGCAGTTTGGAAATTTTTTATTGAATATATTAGAAGGAGATCCTTTCCGAAAAGAGTAGCAGGTTTTGTTTGCTTGTCTATAACAAGACATCCTGCCTGCCTGAGAGGAATTAGCGTCTTGATTCCTTGGCATTCTGGGGCCGAAATTCCAAACTTGTGAATCAGAACTGGCTGCTTTACTGCAACCCCAGCGTTCTCAAAACAAGGAAAATACTGGATGGACATTTTAATGGGATTAGAATGAGCAAGCGCGGGCGTGTGCGTCTGTGCGCGCGCGAGCGTGCCTGTGTTTGCGAGGGAGTTTGAATAACACTTAAAGACAGACCTGTGTATTTATGTCTGACATGCCGATGTTGACAGTGCGCCTGACTCATTTCGATTGCGCGGACGAGCCCTGATAAGATCAGTAGCTAAACTCTCGACTGAACCCCATCCCCGAACTTTTAAGTGGTCTTATAAATCAGCCTTAGCCCTGGCTAGACGAACAATGAGACCAAACTCTACCAGCCGGATGGACTTCGTATTTATGTGTTCTGGAGCCCTTTCAGGTGATTACGTGCTGCGGAGCTCTTCCAACCCTCACGTCATGTTTAACTGACCTTAATGAAAGAGCAACAAAGGAATAAACAAAGGTGCAACGTGATGCGCGCGTCTGACAGATGATAGTGATCTCAGTGCTGCTCCTGCCGCCGCCGCCGCTAGCGCGTCCGCTGCGGTGCATGTGCGCCGATTTGAGTATATGTGTTTTTTGCGATCGTGTCACTCGTCTGTTCAGACGGGAGCCCTTTATTGGCGATGAGTAATGGTGGAGCCGCTCCCGGTTAGCCAGACACTCTCCCTGCATCCTCTCACCTCGCTGCTAGACTTGCTTTCACTTCTGCTGCACACCAGAGAGCACACACACACACACTTTCTGTCACTTTATCAAGCCGCATCGCTCCACTGGCTCGCCGTCCTTTCACTCGCATGCCACCTTTTTTTTTCCTTCTTCTTTCTCTGTTTTTATGGAAGGTGTAAACGTTGGCGTTTGTTTTGCCCACCTGTGCAGCCCGTCGTTCCCTTGCGTACCGAGTATCCCAGCTCGCAGTGACAGATGAAGGATCCCTTGGTGTTCTCGCAGTTCCCACTCAGGCAGATGTTTGGGTTCAGCTCGCACTCGTCCACATCTAGGCAGGGGAGGAGGGGAACGGTGAAACAGAGAATATGCAAGAATTTTAATGGGCTTAACACAGCCAAGGCGAAGGAAAAGGTTGTGACGATGAATATAACAGAATAGGCTTTTTGTGGAGCGGGCCCGAGCCGTGATACGTGGGTCGCTAAAAATCGCAGCATGAGCTACTTTACAGCTTTAAAGTGCGTTTGCCTTCAATAAATCCGGCAGTCAGACAGTGTGTTTTTTTGCAGACTCATTCCGAGCCCTCGCACAGCTGATGTCATGTGGTTGTTTTTTTTTTTTGTTTGTTTTTTTTTGTTTTCTCAGAAAGCGGAACCGGACATCTAAATGTCACGCACTCCTCTCCGCTCAAGCAAGCTAACCCAGTGTTCACCATAAATCAACAGCAGCAACAACATTACTCCCCGCGCTCTCACACAAACGCTCAGAGAGCTGAGTCATTAAGGCCGATTCTCATGACTCATCTACTGGATAACCTTTACGACGATCATTATGCCGTTTCACTAACCCCCCCTTGATCTAATAAGCGCCAGGCTGCCGCGTTTTATTTTGCGCATAAAAATGTGCATCAATTACCCAGGCAGGTTTTCATATCCTCCGATGACATGAAGCCATCAAAGCAGAGGCACTGATATGTCCCTGGGGTGTTTGTACACTGGCCTCCGTCGCAGATGTCCGGGCTCTCCTCACACTCGTCGATGTCTGAAAGAAATGAGACGGACAAGCCTCTTCAATAAGCGTGCGCTTGTTATCGACGTTAACTTGACATGAGATTTTATTTCAAGAACCCACCAAACATTCAGCCAGTACATTTACACTCACACCAAGTGCAACAGCAGCATTGTGCAGACCAAGTGTGAGGTTTGGATATGATACATGCTCTAATTATAATGGAATAACATTGTGTGTTGTGTATAATAATTTAATAATAAAAGGTAAATTACAACTCGGACCTGCTTTTGCACAAGTTTCCCTCAAATTACCACTGTGCTGCTTTTTCCTGCGAGCGATATGTCTCTCGTAATCAAAGCAATAAGGACTTCTGCCCATGAACAGCACATGAGCCCGCCGATCCAACACTTACCAAGCAGGAAACGATGCTAGAAATTGTCATTCCGAGCCCCGTTTGTGTTTATCCGGTGACATTTTTAAGCTGCCGGTCAGCAGACAGACATCAGATTTAGCCCTCAAATCACAGCGGCGTCTCTCTATAAACACGTCATCTCGACGTGCCGCCTCATCGCCGCTCCTAAATCAGCTCTCCGTACACAAGCTTTCAAGTATTTCTCTACCGTCACATGTGCACTGTGTGCGCAAGGGTCAGGCCCGCGCAACCCCACGGACGCTACCTGGCATTGCTATCTCGACAGACGACGACTCTACGGCCGCCAAACGCTCGCTAGACCCTGGCGGAGGACCTATGCAGAGCGACTCACCGGTGCAGCTCCTCAGATCAGGCATCAGGGCGTAACCGCTGTGGCAGCTGCACTCGTAGCTGCCCTCCGAGTTGGTGCAGAACGTCTCGCAGCCGCCGTTCTCGATGGTGCACTCGTCGATGTCTGACGGGAAGAAAAACACGCTGTCACTCACTGCCCGGCGGAGGACTTCCAGACCGCCACAGCAAAAAAAAAAAAAGGGTTGAAAGGATACGGTTGCATGGAAATAGTAATATGTTGAGTACGCACCAACACATTCCAGCCTGTTCTCGGTGGACTTGTACCCTGTGTCGCAGGCGCACTGGTAGCGGCCGATCATGTTGATGCACTGGCCGTTCTTGCACAGCCTGTCGCTCAGCTCGCATTCGTTGATGTCTGTAGTGGGGTGGGGGGGGCGAGGGGGGCAGAGCAGAAGTCATTGCACGCAAAACCTTCTGGAAGGAAGAAGTTTAAAGCCCCAGAAACCAGTAGCATGGCGGTGCACAGTTTAAACCCTAGAGGCCTTAATACAAATTTAAAGAACAGGTCACATGCAAAACCTGAAGCGCATAGTCCTCTGACATCCTCGAGAACACTTTTGCAACCGTCCGCCATGTAAACGAAGGCTGCTGTCTCCTCTGCACTTCGACCCCTTACTTAATCAGAGATAATGAAGACCATTGTATCAGCGGGGATGAAGTGTTTCAGTTTCCATTAATGCCTTCTTTGTTTTTATTACTCTGGCTTGGGATAAAGAAAATAAATGGACTAAATGAAGAGGCGACTGAGCATTAGGTCATGGACTGAAACCTTGACACACTGCATGAGGTCATCAGAATAATAAGTCAGGGGCTCAAATTTATCCATGTCGTAAAATTAGAGACAGTACTGCTACACGGAGGCTCCCTGCTCGTAAAAAAAAAAAAAAAAAAAGTGTATCGTTGCGACTAACACGTTTCAGCCTTTGTCAGTGTGTTTGACAGGTAAAACAGTCGGGCTTCACGCGGCACGCTTTCGAAGACGGCCGGGTCTTTGTCAGCGGGCGAGAGACGAGTAAAAGACCAGCCGCTACAGGGTCGATTAGAAGCGCACAGCCAGTGTTATACCAAATAAACTGATAAGATAGCGCTCAAGACTGGACAAAGCCAGCGTGACGTCAGCGTGGTTTGGGGGATGGCGATGGAGGGGAATGCCTCTCTCCTGACTGAACCCGCCACGGTTGTTCATTCTTCGCGGCCTAAAGCCGCCCCAAAGTTCTCTTATTCTGCCTCATTGCCGAAACTCTTCAGGAAAATGTTCACGAAGGTAATCAATCAACTGGGAAACGGGCTATTTTTCTCAAGACCTTCATACAATCTCACCACTTTTTGCAACAACAGGTGTCAGCCCCTGCTGGCCATTAAGGAGAATACACTGTAATGAACCTGGCTCCATCTTTTAGAACCAGAGGGGTTCCAGGTTTTCATACATCTATGGATGAGGAATTGAACAAATATTTTACTCCTATGCTAAAATCATCATTTATCGCTCTAGTCCCTGAGCGCACACCCGTCAGCACACTCACAGACGCTGGCCTAGAGTCCATATCAGCTCATTTATCACATGTATATACATCCCACACATGCAAGAGCCACCCAGACCCCCTCCGCAGAGCCCCAGAGAGCCCACACACCGAGGCAGAAGCAGAGGCAGACGGAGGGGAAGAGCCAAAGCTTGTCAGTCAAACTGGTTTCCACCCCCCACCCCCCGCGACAAAATATCACCACATGCTCGTCATCCGTCCGCACCTTTTGCATTTCCTTTCATCTCTCGGAGTGGAGACAACACTCCGCCAAACCAATTCCTCAAAGAGGGAGTGGAGTGAGCGCCGGAAAAAACTTCGGAGGAGCTGGCCCAGCTCCCCTCCCTCGGATGACTTCATCACTCACCTAGACAGGCGGAGCCATCGGTCGCGATCTCGTGTCCCTCGGGGCACACGCACTGGAAGCTGCCTTCGGTGTTTAGACATTCGCCCCCGCGGCACAGCAGAGGGTTGCGCTCACACTCGTCGATGTCTGAGGGCAAGGGGGGGAAACGCAAAAAAAAAACAGAGACGTTCGGTAGATTTAGTAGACTCGGTCACACACACACACACACACAAATGTTTCCCAACCCCCAACCGGCTCACTCAGATTACTTCAGTTTGAGCACAATGGAGTGAGTGCTAACGTGCGCTCTGGCGAGAGTCACAATTCACCTTCGTTGATCCGCAAAATAATGACTGCAATTTCGAGGGCCAATTGATTGACACGTCTGTGAAGAGGCACGAACACACGTAGCAGCTCCGCGGCTGGCGGCGAATGAAGTGTTTGATTAGGAGGCATAATTCATTACCGTCGGTTTCTTTCGTTAGCCGAGTCAGCACCAATCATTTATGATCCTGCCAAATGCTTCCAGCCTATTCTGGTCTAGCGATGGCTTCGGGCCAACAAAAGTCTTGAGACTGACCATTTTGTTTATGATCTCTCCCAAGAATTTAATCAAATGGCGTCACAGGCAGACCAGAATGGAATTAGAGCATTAAGTATTTTCACAGATGGCAGAACATTAGGACTTGTGGGTGCATATAAAACTGTTTGCTGGCCAGCTGATAGTGTGTTCCTCGCATGCAGGTCAAGTATGCAATAAGGAATAGGTCTTTTTTTTTTTAAAAATTTTATTTTACAAAGTGATTACACACTGTAGGGGTTTCCCCCCCCTCCCAAAAAAAGAGTCAGTAACACTCTCCTGTCTTCCACACAGCCTGAAAATTTCAGATTACATCAGCCATCGAAGGAACAAGTTCCAGTTCTGGCATGTCAGCCTATGCACCTCATCCACAGCTTATGACCCCAGAGAGAGCGTGAAGGAGATGGCTAGATGGCTGTGCAGCAGACCTTTATAGGCTGGAACTGCTCCCCCCTCTAAAATAATACCAGTTTAACAGCGTGTGCGAGAGAATTGCTCAGGAGATCAGGTTTATCCTCGCAAGAAGCCATGATTCCATGCGAAAGTGTTCCATTCCTGCACGTGGCGAGATCGGTTCGTCTAAAATGGATGTTGGCGTGCGCGAGGCGAGGGTGCGCGGGGGTTTATCACTCACCCATGCAGTTTTTCATCATCATGAAGCCACTCTCGTATCCCTCGAAGCACTCGCATTCAAAATCTCCTGGTGTGTTGATGCACCTGCCCGGACCGCACAAGTCCGGGGAGATGCGGCACTCATCGATGTCTGCATGGAAAAACGCAAAAGAGAGCTCAGCAAGGTGGAACGTCGAAACGAAGCTCATCCGGCAGGCTTCCCGTGTTTCTTATGAATATAAAGAGATGCAATTGAAAAAAGTACAACCCGACATGTCTTTCCAAGTTCATTTAAGCTCCAGCAATTACGAGAAACTCATTAGAATCAGCGGCAAAAGCAATGAAAAAAATGGAAATCCAACAAAGTATGTGAGTAAAAAAACGAAACAAACATTCATCTAGAGGTTATTAAAACAGAAGCAGGACTCTTAAATAGATTTATGGTATGAATCTACGGATGATGCAGACTTGGACAGCTGAAGATCCTCAGACGGGTTCCTCTAACGGCCTGAGCCCCTTTCAATTCTCATTCACATTTCGGAGCACTCAGCAGAGGCTCCATTTGGGGTTAAAAAGTCTCAGATATGGTTTACTTACTAGAGGCCTAATACAGTACCTCATTTCAGAATAAAACCATGGATCCGACATCCAAACCTGAGATGAAGTGCGCACATTTCAGAGCAGTAATGTTGCTAACTGGCTCCAACGAGCTCAAAGACTCCAAATACACTGAAGGAGATGTAGATCAGCAACAGCTTTACACTAGTGTGCGCGCTAGTGATGGCACGTGCGCACTGTGTGTGTGTGTGCTCACAGAAGCAACCATTGTAGAGCAGAGGTGGGAGAAAAAACTCGATCCTCAGATGTATCATTGAATCCGCAATCCGCATTTTAGAACTCAATTTTAGACACAGAGCAGTCACCTGAAATGACTTCACCGAACTTAACCGCTGCCTCTAGTTCCCACTTAAGCGAGAGGGCGGACCTCCGCCGACACACTTGCGGTACGCACGTGACGTCTGTGCCTCTTTTGTGCTGTGGAAACTGACTCACTGAGCGGTGGCAGTCCCGGCCGGATGCTAAGGTGGCTAACTGAAGGCTAGCAGTGTTTCCAGTGACGGTCTGCCCAGCGAACCTCCAGGATTCAGCAAGTGTATTCAAAGAGGTTTTCGCTCTTTCGAGTGAATTCCACTGCACGGAATTCCGTATTTTTTTCTACGAATCCATGAGTTTATAATTCATTTATAGCTGGATGGAACCAAAAGAGTTGTTCATTTTCTTATATGCAATACTCACCAGTGCAATTTCGCTCATCTGAGTCCAGGGCGTAGCCGTTGTCACAGCGGCAACGGAAGCTCCCGATGGTGTTCCGGCACCTCCCATTCGTGCACAAGGTGTTGATCATCCTGCATTCGTTTATGTCTGGAAGGAGCAAAGGTGCAATAGCAGGTGAGGGAGCGGACACACTTTTCCGCCGGTGCGCAGCAAGCTGTGGACAGCACGATACCTTTCAGGAAGGGCCTGCCATTGATGAAGTCACCCCTGTGGGAGAAGCCTGGTCCTCGAGGACAGAGCTGGGCATAATCTGGGGTGCCCTTCTCTGGACACTCGTCACACTCTGGACCCCAGGCCACACCCACTGAGCAGCAGCAGGCATCCACGCGGTGCTTCCCCGGGATGGGAGCCCCGCAGCGCTCATCCTCATGGGTCTGGTAGCACTGTTCGGTGCGCAGGTCTGGAAGTCACAGACACTTCATGGATACCGGCTCGATACGAGAATATATGGAGCGCTCAGATTTGAACAGGAGGGAACAACGCCCGGACGCCGATCCACAGCACCCACCGATGCACGTCCTGCCGCTGACGTCGACGGTCATTCCCGGTGGACACTGGCAAAAGAAGGAGCCCGGCGTGTTGATGCACTTGCCATTGACGCACACCCCGGGAAACACCTGACACTCGTCCACGTCTGGCGGTCGGAGGAGGGCAAAGCAGAGCGACAGTCGGGACCGGCTATTCACACAAAGGGGGAATGGAATACATGTCTGCGCAGATCAAAGCGGGCCTTACCCTCGCAAACGTTTCCTCTGACTCGAGCAAATCCCTTACTGCAGATTGGATCTGAGAGAAAACAGAACAGAGAGGTCAGGCAATCCCACGATCTTTGCACGCTGGCGGGCTCGACGTCGCCCGCCTGTCTCACCTTTTTCACATTTGGTGCAGGGGCTGTTCCAGGCCTCTCCCAGCGTGGCGCAGCAGTGGGACTTGAGCGTCGCCCCGTTGATGTTGACCTCGCAGCGATTATTGATCATCTTCAGCCAGCAGGTGCTCTTCGTGGTCTCTGTTTGACAACAGGCAGATGCGAGATAACACCAACGGTAACATGCATTTTGGGTTTCCAGTTGTCCAAAACTGTAAAACTTGAAACTGATCTGGGCGTGTCTGCTGCACAGGAATACTGGTGATCTTGCTTGACAATCTGCCTATGTAGAAATGCACAAGATACTTTGATTTTATTTGGTTTATTAAAGATGCTGGCGAGATAAAGTAAGGACAGCTGCAGACTGACAAAGGGTAATAAGAATAAAATTGAAACGTTCCTGTTGTAAAAAAATCTCTGCGGTTGCGCAAATGTGAATTGGGTTTACGGGGTGCACCCGAACGCACCACAAAGCCTCGTCCCTGTCTATGTGTGTATGTGTGTGTGTGTGTCAAACTCCAGCACAAACAGACAGCAGGGGTCCAAGCAGTGCACTTGCTGATGGCACCGAAATCGCAGGAGACTCCCGTCATAGTATTTTTTTATGACACGACTAGTTTTATCTGGCGGCGTGACAGAGATCACCTCGCCGAATGGAAAATCCACCCACATTTGCCGCGTTTATCAATGTATCCAGTGTTGACATTAGGATGACCTATTTTTTTTTATCTTCATATTGAATAAATGAGTTTTGCCAGGCTTGTACGGGCGATCACGTCAAATTCAGCGACCACTTACCGATACACTCCAGCCCGCTGCTGTCCAGCGAACTGCCCGTCGAGCACAAACACACAAAGGACCCTTGGCTGTTCATACAATCGCCGTTCACGCAGGGACTCGACTCACACTCGTTCACATCTGTGGGTGACAAAAAAAACCATCATTTTTCAGGTCACCCGTCGCTAATCCGAGGCAGTGGTAGATCTTTGCAGCGATAGGAGGAGAGTGAACGCATCTCTGACCCCGGCAGACGTCCGCCTCAGGATCGAATCGATATCCAGTGGGACACTGACAGGTGAAACTGCCCGGCGTGTTCCTGCACAGCCCGTTTTCACACAGCTGCCTGTTCATCAGGCACTCGTCAATGTCTGCGGAGACACACACACACGCACGCACCGATATGAAGGCTCTGACGCGAAGGCCGGA